>JAKSZP010017624.1:0-59760 GCA_022478985.1 Massospora cicadina
CTTGGAACGAGAGGAAAACGTTAGGGACACTTCTGACTCCTTCCATTTGAGGTCTTGAGGATGTCCAATGATGGAATCCTAGCCGGGATGGGGAAGACCGTCTCTGTCAAGATGAGGAAGGGTTATTTAACAGCAACGGCTGCCATTTCATTGAAGAGGTGTCAACTGAGGGTTAGACGGCCGAATCCCCTATAAATTTCCTTGGATTCACTATAATAAAAAAACAACTCTTACTACAAACATAATTAGTTTTATTTGTAGATTTGGCTATAGTTAGACTATCAGCATCCAGTGTGAAGTTCCATTTCAAGGATATTATTGCAGAAGGCAATAATTGGTAGACTCTCAAAAAGAAGAGTAGAGATCTGAGCGGGGATCTAGAGACAAAGGGAACCACAACTAGGGGATAGCTGCCAGGTGTGTGTTGAGCCAAAGGAGACTGTCATCAGAAGATCTTAATAAAGATCAAGTGGACAGTAATAGAGGGAACAAATCCCTACAAATACAACTTGAAGTATTTATTCAAAAGTACTGGCTTAAGCGTTGGGCCTGATAATAGTTCTAACTCAACTATAGATAATAGTCTCCATACTATTAAGGGTAACATATTCTTTACAACGCGAGATGCATGAGGAAATTGAACCTGTGCAGTAAAAAGGTTACTGGGTTGATGACCAATAATCAACTCCTTAAGTAAATTTTTACATATGTCAACAGCAACAGTGGGACAGTGACTGGCATAATGCCCTAACTGATGGCATATGCAACAAGATAATACTGAAGTCTGGCTTTTTTATGTAAGCTAGTTAGGGCAAGCCAATTCTTGCTTCAAAATTAGGTGCTTAGCATCTACTTTGCTCAACTCCAGTTGATTGGGATTTTTTGCCTCAAAGGTAATGGTTCTTTGGTGAAGATAAATCACCATTTGGGTACTATTATTTTTTTCATTAAACACTTGTAACAATACCCAGTATAGTTATCTTTATGACGTGCAGGCGTGGCAAAGTGCAATATGAGTGTCAAAATATTTAACACTTTGGTGCCATCCAAAACCTAATTCTCATAATAGAGCTGTGCAGAAAAAGACACCACAAAAAGTCAAGTTTACAACTTAAAACAAGCTGCCTCATAGATGCAGGTATAAGCACAGGCAACCCCCCAGTATACAGAGGGGACCTACTATGAGGACCCACGATGGAACTCTCACCCTGCAATCTAATATGTCTAATGGGTTACAGGATTACAAAAGTGGAGAACCCGCCTTCTACACAATCTTCAGTTAACTCATGTTGATATTGCAGCCATCTAAAAAACCCACACACCCCAATGGTATTAAAGCATTGAATGGACAATTTGGAGATAGATCCTGTTTGTCATGGAAACAGCAGAAGAAGTTTAGACCAGCCTGCCAGTGGGATGCGTAAGCACCCAAAAAGCAAGCCAGAATGCCAGAGGCATTGCTGACCAAATGACGTTATATGGAGCCAGGCATTGGGAAGTGACAAATTGTTGGTGTAACACAACAGTGAGAATGATCCCAATGACAAACCACAATGAGCCCACTCCTGACTCAGGGGGCCTTGCTGCAGGAGGTGGGATTACAGAGATAGTTTCAATAAGTTCATCAGCATATTGGGTCATTTCAACCGGGGAGGCAAGGAGATGGATTCTCTCTTGCAATTGATGGACATACGGCCACAAGATCCCCATGTACTGTTGCCAGAAGTTCATGATAACTGTGTTATAGAGCCAAAAATATCAGACTCGCTGAATCCAATTGATGACGGAGGGGGCCATAGTGACCATAAGTACTGGTAGAGCCCATCTGGTATGTGGACCAACGGGCCACCAGGGAAATGCCATCTGGGATGCGGTCAGAAGGAGTACTACAATAGACTTGTTTGGTTTTTGGCAAAATTTTTATTGAAGGGAAAAGAAGAAAATCAAACAACAATTTTCTCAGTGCTATGCAACTGATTAAATAGTGGTCAATTGGGGTAGTGAAAAGCCAGGATCAGGATCCTCAATTTTGACCTAACCGGCAAGTTATTTGGAAATGGGTGGGTTTGTTCCTTGAGAACCAACATCAAAAAATTTGGTGGCAGGCTGAGTCACTGTCAGTTTGACCTCAAATGTCCAAACTGAGGCTCAACTATGTTTCTAATGGTTGGCATGATGGCATTTGGCCTGACGAACAACGGGAATCCCCCAATGCCACCCCATATAGGGGCGGGTCCATTTTGTTGGGAATGAGTTCAGGGCGCCCAACCTGCCCACGCTCGGTCACAGGGCCATTTTTTTGGTCAGTAGCATCATATCAGCTGCAACACCCGAATTTTCAACAGAGGATTTCAAACCCTCATTGATGGCGTCCAATTCTATAGCCTGCGCATCAAGGATGATCCCTGACGACTTTAATTAGGGAGGTAATTTGTTCAATTGACATATTAATTGAATTGGAACTGTCAGGCATTCCGGCCAATAGCTCAGTCTTCATGCCTTTCCGGCCATTTGAGATCCAAGCATCGGCCAGATTACCACTCAAATTAGATCTGATCAATTTCAATTTGACAATCTCAGCGCAGATTTCGCTGATTCCCCATAACAGTTCTGCCAAGGTGAGTGTGGGTACTGGGGGTGGGATCCGAGCAGAAGAGCTGTTACCCAGCGCTTGTCTACTATGTGAGTGAGTTTTCCCTGAGTAATGAGGGGTACCGCCATCCTCTTAAGTGTCTTCTTATTCAGGAACAGGAAAATGGCCTGATCAACGGCCAGAGGACATTCCCCAGGACTTACATTACCTTTCCTTTTTCCAAAGGAAGGACCCCACCACCAGGAAACTGCACAAGGGCCACATTCTTGTGCGCCTTGGGTAACTTGATCTCCATAATTGTCGCAACTTTTGGGGGGGCGGGGAGCATCGGGGTGGGATGTGTGGAACGCTTCAACCAGTGCCATGCAATTAGTGCAATAGCGCACCTTAACCCAACCGTTTTTGTAGGCCAGATACCCTTTCCAGGCCACGAGATATTGTACAGAACATCAGGATTTATGGGATGCCATGATAGCCTCTACCTCAGCCTCTTCTCATTATCAACAATGATTGGTTCCAGTTCTGTGGGAATTGCACCCTTAAAAGCGACAGCTGGGAAACATGGAAAACAGGATGCTGCTTCCAATACGCAGGGAGCCTCAGTAGGAACGCCCCATTCCCCATTACCTCCTCCACCAAATGGGGACCCAAGCATTTACTAGCAAATTTATGGGAAGGGGCTTGAATTTTTAAGTGACGGGTATTGAGCATGACGTAGGAGCCCACTTTAAATTGTGACCTGGAAGGCACTTATGATTTTCAAACCGCTTGTAGTCATCTATGGCTTTAGTGAGGTGTTCCTGCATTAAGGCTTGAGTCTATCTGATTTGGGCAGCATGATCCGCGGCAGCTTGAACCTCAGGATGTATTCACAGCCCAACCAAAAACAAAGGATGGTAACCCAGCGTTGCTTTGTAGGGGGAAAGCCCCGTGGATGTGTGGGTCACATTATTGTGAGCGAATTGGGCAAGAGGAAGATCATTTGCCCAAGTGTCCTGTGCGGATGCAGCATAGCAACGCAGGTACTGTTCAAGGATTTTATTTACCCACTTGGTTTGTCTGTTGGACTGGGGATGATACGCCATGGAGTTACAGGGGGATGTTTTCAGAATTGATAGAAGTTCACTCCAAAACCACGTGGTAAACTGGGAACCACAGTCACTGATAATCTCTTGGGGGAGATCAAACATCAAAAAAACATGGCGTATGAAAAGGTGGGCAGTTTCTTCCGATGTAATCATGGAAGTACAAGGTATAAAAGGGAAAATTTTGTGAAGCGATCCACCACTACCATCACTGCTGTGAACCCATTAGAACAGGGGAGTTCGATGATAAAGTCCACGGACACCAATGTCCATGGCCCCTCCGCCTGCTGTAAGGGATGCAGGAGGCAATTTTTACCATAGTGATCTGACTTAGACCTGGCGCAAATAACACAATCGGTGATCCAGGCTGAAACCTCTTTCATCAGACCTGCCCAATTGAAGGTCCTCTTGATCAAATTGATGCATTTTTTGTTGCCAGGATGTCTGACTGTGGGGGGATCATGATGTGCACAGAATACCTCCAATTGGAAGAGGGGGTGAACCCAGATGCAAGATCAAAAGTAAATGAGTCCCTCCTCTAAGGAGTATAGAGAATGTTTGTGACCTGAGTGAGCCAACTGCTCAACCAACACTACACCCTCAGGGCAAGCCATTTGACTGGCTAAAACCTGGGCCACTAGTGGGGCGTCAGGTGCCAAATCAATGAACGAGATGATGGGGGGAACAATTAAAAGAATTTGGGCAGCAGGAATCATGGTAACGAGGTCCAATTCCTCTGGGTCTAAGGAACAGTGGGTGGGGCTGCGACTTAGAAAATTGGAAAGTACATTGAGTGCATCTTTTATGAATTTGTATTTAAATTTAAAACTGCACAGGTCCTGATAGGTTTGGGCTTGCTGATGCGTCAATTTTTGGGGTTTACAAAAATATAAAAGAGCCTGGTGATCCGTGCGGACTGTCAATTCATGTTGAGCACCCTGCAACAGATATCGCCAACGAGTTAATGCCCATGCAACAGCAGCCAATTCTTTGTCATATATGGCCCAGGGCTGCTCCATTGCTGTGAACTTCCATGAAAAGTAAGCAACTGGGTGTTCTAAAAAATCATGCTCCTGAAGCAGCACCGCTCCCACTGCTACCAATGAGGCATCACATGCAACAATATATGGCTTAGTGGGATTGGCATGCTTCAAAATGGGTGGAGACATGAACACCTCTTTGATCAATTCAAATGCCTGCTGGCATTCGGGCATCCAGAAAAATGGTACGTTTTTCCCTGTAAGGGGGTGGAGCGGTGCGGCCACTTGGGAAAGTTCTGGGGAAAATTTTTTTAGGAAAATGATGGTTCCCAAGAAACTCCAAAGTTGTTTTTGCATATCCGGGGTTGGCCATTCTTGGATCACGTCTAACTTGTTGGGAGGGTTGCATATTCATCCTTGAGGATGAGGTTCCTGAGAAAGGTAACCTCCTCCTTATAAAACTCGCACTTGGAAGGCTTGACAAACAAGCCTGCCTTATGCAAGGCGGCCACCACTGCTTCCAAGTCAGTAGAGTGTTGTTCAGGAGTCGGGGAGTGAACCAAAATATCATTAATTTATGAAACTGCACAGGTAAACCAGAGGTCACCCAGTACATTTTCGATCATATGTTGAAATGTAGTGGGAGCATTTTTCAGCCTGAAGGGCATTACATGGAATTGGAAAATGCCGCGCTTCATCCGGATTGCTGTTAACCATTCCTGCCCTTTCATTATCCAAATCTAGTTCATGCATTGATGAGATCCAGCTTAGAGAACACACGGGATTTGGCAATTGACTGGCTGAATGTCTGCTCCAGAGGCAGGGGGTAGGGATCAGAAACTGTTATTTTGTTTAAATGGCCATAATCTACGCAGGGACAAAGAGAACCATCCGCCTATCTGGTGAAGACAATGGGGGAGGCGATGGGCGAGGTCTCCTTGAACAACCACCCTTTTTTCAGCATATCGTTCAACCAGGTATTGAGTGCAAATTCTTCCTCCACTGTATGAGGATACAATGGGCAGTTGATTTTCACCAACTACATGGTCGTTTGAAACCTGCAATCAAACCTTTTGTGTGGGGGCAGGCGATCCGCCTTTGCCAAGTTGAAGATTCTCTGATAGCACATTAAGCTCTCAGTAAAATTGGCCAGAATGCCCGCAGAAGTGACTAGGGAAGTAATATAACTGGTTCCTTGTGTCTTCTTAAGAGTGTTGATCAAGGGAAATTCTCCCTCCAGATGATCATTAGCAAATGACAACATATTAGACTCCAAGTGAATCTTAACATGTTGTCAGCGCCATCACCCCACACCTAAGATCACCAGAAACACCAGGTTCAGCATGGTCAAAAATTGATCACAAAAGCTGAACTGGTGGATTGAAAAAGGTATCAGTTGGCAAATGACATATGAGGTCTGAGAAGCAGACGAGGCCACCATTACTGAGGGGCCCGCATCCATTCCCAGTTTCAATTGTTGAGCCAGCTTGGCACTCATGAAGTTCCCTGCAGCTCCGGTATCCATCAGGGCCTTGAAGGAAACATGATGCAAGCTGACACTAATCTTCATAGGAAATAGAAAATAAGCAAAGTTTTGTTTATTGGAAGATTCAACTGAATCTTTTGCAACTGAAGAAATAACTGGCATATCAGGAGTAAAATTGGGGGCTTTTTTCAGAGTGAAGATTGGGAGTACAAGGGTGGGGGAAGCAACTTCCTCCATCTGGGCCATAACAGATTCATTTATAGGTGATTCTGCATTAGCCAACTCAGACACAGGGTCTACAACAGAATCGGCACCCAGATCTACCACTAGCTCAGAGGAAGGCGCATCATCTGCATCTACTTTGAATAACCTAATCATAAAATTTCCCTTTTGATAATGGGTAATGTGTTAGGGTAAGGCATTAATGGAGGTTGCGGTGGCACATATTTGATCTACTGATCCTTGGGCAGTGGACCAGACCTCGTGATGAGCAGAGCCTGAGTCCAAGCCTGATCTAAAGACTGCCTGAAGCACATCAATAGAGAGACCTGACGCGGGGGCCAGTTCACAGAAGGTAAAGATCAAAGAACCCAGGCTAGGAGCCTCAGCCATGGCATAGATCAGTCTGAATAGGTGGTCCGATTGTGACACAGGGGTTTCAGGGCAGCTGACATGACAGCCATCAGTGGGTGGGGTCTCCTGCTTTTGAGGAAGAGCGCAAAAGGCCTCTAACCCAATGGTGGGCATCCCCATCCACAGCGTCTAACAACGCAAGCCCTTGTTGGGCATGAGATAACGTGAAAGCGTTGTTAAGTGCAATAGCTGTACGCATTTGCACCTCATCAAGTGCGTCAAGAACTTGATGGCGATCTCTTGGGAAGGGATACTTGAGCTTCCTTCCAGTCTAGTGGAAGGAGGAGAAGCCGCCATCCGCGCAGCTTGGGTGGACTGAAGAAGATTTCCCAAGGTACAGCGGATACTTCTCCCAAAATTGGAAAGTGACCAAACAACCAACAAACAGCAAGCTACTGATTGCACATTCATTTGGTAAATGGTAACCACTGCAGCGCCCAATTTGAAGAACAAGGCAGAAGTTGCTGGAAATAATGGTTGGTCAATTATGTCATGGAAATGGCAGAAGAAGTTTAGACTGGCCTGCCAGTCAGGATGCGTAAGCACCCAAAAAGCAAGCCAGAATGCCAGAGGCATTGCCAACCAAACAACATTATATTGAGCTGGGCATTGGGAAATGACAAATTGTTGGTGTAACACAACAGTGAGAATGATCCCAATGACAAACCACAATGAGCCCACTCCTGACCCAGGGGGCCTTGCTGCAGGAGGTGGGATTACAGAGATAGTTTCAATAAGTTCATCAGCATATTGGGTCATTTCAACCGGGGAGGCAAGGAGATGGATTCTCTCTTGCAATTGATGGACATACGGCCACAAGATCCCCATGTACTGTTGCCAGAAGTTCATGATAACTGTGTTATAGAGCCAAAAATATCAGACTCGCTGAATCCAATTGATGACGGAGGGGGCCATAGTGACCATAAGTACTGGTAGAGCCCATCTGGTATGTGGACCAACGGGCCACCAGGGAAACGCCATCTGGGATGCGGTCAGAAGGAGTACTACAATAAAACTGGTTTGGTTTTTTGGCAAAATTTTTATTGAAGGGAAAAGAAGAAAATCAAACAACAATTTTCTCAGTGCTATGCAACTGATTAAATAGTGGTCAATTGGGGTAGTGACAAGCCAGGATCGGGACCCTCAATTTCGACCTAACTGGCAAGTTATTTGGAAATGGGCAGGTTTGTTCCTTGAGAACCAACATCAAAAAATTTGGTGGTGGGCCGAGTCGCTGTCAGTTCAACCTTGAACATCCAAACTGAGGCTCAACTATGTTTCTAATGGTTGGCATGATGGCATTTGGCCTGACGAACAATGGGATCCCCCAAGACCACCCCACATAGGGGCGGGTCCATTTGGTTGGGAACAGGTTCAGGGCGCCCAACCCACCCGCGCTTGGTCACTGGGCCATTTGTTCAGTCAGTAGTATCACATCAGCCGCAACGCCCAAATTGTCAACAGAGGATTTTGAACCCTCGTCAATGGCATCCAGTGCTATAGCCTGCCCATCAATGATGATCCCCAATGACTTTGGTAGGGAGGTGATTTGTTTGATTGACATATTAATTGAATTGGAACTGTCAGGCATTCCGGCCAATAGCTCAGTCTTCATGCCTTTCTGGCCATTTGAGATCTGAGCATCGGCCAGATTACCACTCAAATTAGATCTGATTGATTTCAATTTGACAATCTTGGCACAGATTTTGCTGATTCCCTGTAAAAGTTCTGCTGAGGTGAGTGTGGGTACTGGGGGTGGGATCCAAAGCAGAAGAGCTGTTACCCGGCGCTCATCTAATATGTGAGCGAGATCACCCTGAGTAATGAGGGGTACCACCATCCTCTTTGGTGTCTTCTTATTTGGGAATTGGAAAATGGCCTGATCAACGGCCAGAGGATGTTCCCCAGGACTTACACTGTTGGACACTCTATGTAGCCCTCATTATACTCAAATCTTGGGCAAAAACCCACCTTTTACTAAAGCACCCAGATGACTTCCTTATTTTGTCCAAGTTATCCACCACCCAGTTCTATTTCTATGCTGCAAGTATATACCTACCAAATGCAGGCCAAAACAAGACTGACTACTAGAAGAACTCACCCGCATTTAAATTCCCCACATTATGGTGTTGATGGGCAACTTCAACGCCACATTGAGTTGCATCTGTGACACCCTCTTTACCGCCAGATAGATTCAGTGGGGCACTAAATAACTCCAGGATATCCTCCAGTCCAGAAAATTCGCAGATGCCTTACCCCCTCTGCGTGAAGCCTTGGCTGCATGACTTGAATCTCGACAGGGAGTGGAAAAATCAAGTCTGCGTCATGAATTAATTTGGTCCTAATAAGCTTCATGCTGATTGGTCAAATCTCCACTCCTACAAATTGCAATAGCACCATTAGCAAACATAGATCCCTACAGTGGTTTTTACCTAACATCCTAAAACCATTGTGGAGTTTTGTGGCCTACAACTATTCCCAGGATCGCCCAAGTGATTTTTTGAACAACCCTTTTAATTTTGGGAAGCTGCACAAGAGTAATTTTATTACCCAAAACAGGCTGTGAACTTCACATAGTCATGTTACTACACCAAGTGGAAACACTCCCACCTACTTCTTTTACCAAAACCAAAAAGCTCAATATAGGCTCAGGAGATTGCATCCATTGAGGTGGGGAATACCATCACCACGGACAAGGAATAATCCCTAATGAGATCAATTGATAATATTCAACCTTATCCCATGCTTCCTTGGTAAACCTGGCTAAGTTTACAATTCATATAATAGACTCCAGTTCTTCTGATTGATCTCTCAGTGGGTAAAGAGATTCTTGCGCCACTCACACAGCAAGAGGTAATGGAAATCCTTCTCTATGCCTCATGCATAAAGGCCCCTGGATGGATGGTATCCCATTTGAAGTGTACTTAGCAGATCCTGTAACAGTTACAAAGGCCCTCCCTCCTTTTTCTCAATACTTTTGGCGAAAGGAGGTTTACTAAGGGACTCATCAGGCTTGTATATGACCCTTATCCATAAGAAAGCGGGCCAGGAGGGCCCCTTGAAGTGGCTTTCAATATCGCTTTTTTACACTAGACAAAAACATTTACTAAGCTCCTAGAAAACCGCATGATTAATTGGGCAGCGTCCTGCCTCAACCACGCTCAGCATGGCTTCATCCCAATGAGATCACGTGAAATAATTACAATGAGCTTCTAGTGACTCTGTCATCCAACTCACCCCAAACCCACGGCTTGTGGCGCTCCTAGATATGGAAAAAATGTATGATTGAGTAATTGGCATTATCAGAATGCCTCCATAACTGCCTCAACATCCAACAAAGAGCTAGGAGGTGGATCTAAGTGCTATATGATTAGCTTTACACAAAATTACTGGCCAACGGGCTTTATGGCGGCAAGTATCATTTAACAAGTTCTCTGTCAAGGGTACCCGCTGAGCCCAATCCTTTTCAACAAAGCCCTGGACCCCCTCCTGGTCCTACTCCACAAAAACTTGTAAGTATCCAAGTGCCTAGCAAAATTCCCGCCCACTCCACCCTTTGCCAATGACAAAGTGGTGGCGATCAGAGGTAAAAAGGACCTAGACCTTACTGTCAACACCCTCAGTTGCTATTCCAATGCATCTAATGCAAAAGTCAACCCCTCTAAAAGCATTATAGTATAAGTCAGTGATCCCTCCTTTCCTCCCCTTTGGCCTGGAACCCACCTGCAAAACCTTCCGTCACCTAGGTGTCCTCACCACATACCAAGGGGTCACGATCAAGAACAATGAGGATCATATACTGGATGCTGTGAATTCTACATAGCTAGCTGGAACCAACGTATAATCACCCCCCCAGGGACAGTTCTAATGGTGAACGTGTTTTGAATATCAAAGGTCTGGTTCCTTGCTCACATCAGCCCCTTCATGAACAGTTTCTACTTGAGGCAGATGATGATACTCCGGTGCTGGATATGGGTATCCAGCTACCTGTCCACTGCTCTGACAACAATTTCCTGGCCCCGCAATAAAGGTGGCCTGGGACTTTTGACATGAGAACCCATTCCACTTCAATACTAACTGGGCTCATCAAACTCATTATCTGCTGGGATGTGATTCCAATGCCACTTGGGCTTTGGCCTTACGCCTGTCATTAGCGGCCTCTATGGGACTCCATTGTGTCTTCCAACAGCTATTAAAGAATAGCTAATAACCTACCTGCCCCATCTCAAACTTTGCTTGAGTTTATACTGGTTCCAGGCCCTCCTGGCCCTTAAGCAGGCCATTGAATGCATGTACCACGCTTTCCCATACAAAAGTAGTGGCCCTGGTATTAGCCCCCACCAAAGCACCCTGGTCCAAAATGGAAGAATTGTTACCTCCCTCATCAAACCTCTGAACAGACCCAATACATCCTCACCTCCTCAAAATTCCACCCCCACTGTAGAATGTATCTCAAGTACTATGGCGGGACTTTAAACAGCCTATTAAATCAGCAAAAATGTTGAATACAGTGTGGAAAGTTCTACACTGCTTGTACATGATAGGGGATTGAACCAATACCACCTTCCAGAACAAGAGCTGACCACATTGGCAAAGTTGATTGACACCCATCTTCACCACTTTTACCTTCCCCCTCATCGCCCCCTTCTGGACCAAAGTCCACAAACTCATATGAGAAGAGCCTTGTGTTGTAAATACAATTCAGGACATTATGTTTGACCTTGCTCCCATAACTGCCCTCAATCTTATTAGAATCATGGAATTAGGCTTAACATTATTGACTATCCATAATTTGTACCTCTGCGCCACTTTGAATCTCAGCTGTGGGCAACACACATGATTACTCATTTTCAAATGCGCTTTAAAATGGCCTTGAAAATTTCTGCCACATCTTTAACTGCCAGAAGATCCATCTGATCTGATGATCAGCATTGGTAGATTACTGTACCCATTTCCTGAATCATCCACCCATCCCTTTCCCTTCCTCAAGCGCTTAGGAGCTCATGTATATTTTTAATAAAATTTGGCAAATCCTTCCTTTAGGTTGGAACCATCTAGTATTGAAAAATAAAGCCTTTACAAACTCATCTTTATTTACAGGGAAATTAAGAAACAACAACTTTCATGTTTTCATCAGTTCAGCACCCCTCAAACTCCTGCACAATGATTATTTGGAATTGGGGTAAGTCAAACCAGCATCTTTTAGTCTTGGCATTACCACTTCTGGATTTCAGAATCCAAAGTGGTCTTTAAGGTAGCCAGATTAGCAGTCTCAGGACCACCATCCATTCTTATTTAAAACAGATTTACAAAGTTGTGTACATCCCCAAAGTTGTTACATTATAGGTAATTGGATTAAAAGAATATGTATAACCAGTTTTGCATGGCTGGGAAGGCCACAAAATTTTATTAAGCTTTGATGATATTCGATGGAGGAGCTGTAAAATTACAACTTTGGCTGGCTAGAGCAGCCTGTATGGAGGTTTTTGGGAAAGCTAGATGTGGTGATGAATGTAATCCACTTGGGGGGACCACCAGAATATTCATGGACCCATAAATACCTTTACATAGTAAATATTATATTGGTTGGAAATAGAAAATAAACAAGTGCATCATTGTCTTCAGTATTAACTGCCAATTTAACGTCACCCTGTGAATTTATAAGGTTGCTCATAAAATCCTGATGAAGTTGGCTCAACAACCCATAAATTGGCGGCACCCTGCCATGAATCGTTGGTCAACATGTTCTAATTTCTGCTTGGAAGTTAATTTTTGAACTTTTATTATTTTAAGTTCCCCCTATTAGGTGGAAACTAGCTGTTTCAGGGATTTATTTATTCTTCTCCTGATCTTTATTAGACTGGACATCTTGAGTTAAGATTTTATAAAAGCAATTAAGGTGGTGTCAGCCTTGCTCAGTTTCTTCCACCTTTAAAATGTGCACACTTGTTTCAAAAAGATCTCAGAAAGCTGGTCATCTATTTTGTCACTATGTGGATTAATAGTTAAGTGATAGGCTGCTGGGCCTTAGAGTTGGCAGCTTCAGCAAAAATGAAACTTTTAGAATCAGTATAGCAATACTGCTCTGCTGATTCATTTTAGAAACTCTAGAATACAATATGCAAAAAGTGCCCCTGTAGTGAGCACTAAATGTTAGAACTGGCGCATGGGTGTCAGGTTCTGACTGTACAGGTGAATATGCACTTAACCAAATAATTTACTGTGTGAAGACATTATCCTTAAACAAAAACATGGCAGAAACCTTATTTATAAAAATAAGGTTTTACTACAACAAGGGAGGAGCGCATTGTAGTTTTGGTAATGACAGTGCTCAAAAGCTCATAATGGTATGTGGGGATAGTATTCAGCTTCACCTACCTACATCAAAAACAAGATTCTGTAATAATGCCAGCCTACTCCTGATATGCTCCTCCAATCCTTCATTCCTAATGATGTAATTATCTGATAACTCAATAGCGCTAAGGATTTATGGTCAACTGCATAAAAATTGAAAGATATGGCAGCTTGAGCATTGGCCTTGAGGTAATCATATTAGGGTATGATTAGCCTATTAGAAATGAGACCTGTATGAATAGCTAAAGAAAATAATAGTAAACCTAAAAATGACCAGTTTTACACTGGCGTGGGGAAAAATAGTTGATATTAATAATAGGTGATATGAAACCCAGGGCTACAGGGGGCAAGGTAATTGAGGTATTAATGCGTTATGAGATGCATCTGCAGGGGTTGAGGATTTGATCTTTAGTAGTTTGTATCAACAAATTGAAGACGCTGAGCTGATGATCCCCAATTGTAATTTAATAATATCAGTCACTGACTACATATAGAAATCGGGATTTTGGTTGAAACAATCCATAGTAACTTAATTCTATAGCTTAAACTTAGTGTTGCACCTAAATTGATCAAATCCCATATTTACATAGTAATCTAGTATGTAAAATAAAAAAGTATGTGTGTATGTATGATTCTATTGATCTTATTAGTCCAACTTAATTGGCTGAGTGTTTGAGGGTTGTCAATTTAACTGAATAATCCACTAAATTACTCAGTGATCAACTGAATGTCCTTTCTCTATTAAGTCTGATAAGGTCATTCATTTTTCTAAGTGATTGAGGATTGTCAAAATAATCATATAATATACCAAACTTCTCACACAAAACTAAACAGAAATAATATGTGATAAATATTAGTCTTAAGGGTAAGGTAGAGTTTCATGTTAAAGCCTGGCTCAATTTTTTATCATCTACTTTAATTAATTTCTTTAATTTAGTATATAAATCTAATTCATTTTATTTATTTAATTCATTTCATTTAGTCTATATATTCACCTCATTACCTATTTTTTATTTCTTTTATTTTTTATTTTGTAAGTTTTCAAAAGTAGAATTCATTATAAGTTGAACTATTCTAAATGTATAAATAATTTAAACTTTTGAGTACTCTTTTAAAGTAAGTTAAATTAAATTAAGTACCTTTATTGCTATTAGCCACAAACTAACCTAGCTCATAAGTCCAAATCTCATCTATTTTATCTTATAAAAAAATATTCGAGGCGGGTCGACCTTGGGACAAATATACCACACCGAGAATTTTCTAGCCAGTACAGGTTTCGAACTCGAAACCTGCACCAGGGTGAAAGCAGTTTTATCTGCCAGGCTAACCACCCTTTCTATTATATCTTATATCTATATATAATAATTTAGAGAACAAAAGGTTATTCTGGGCCTTTTATCCTTGTTTTTCTGAAATTTCACCACCTTACACCTTAAAAGAAGATTATTATTTCTGAAGGTTGATATACCTTAGACAAAAACTATTAACCATTCACCCAAAACCAATTGGACCTATTTAATCAACCTAAAAATACCCACCGCTTGGAAAATCCATTAAAATTATCAAATCAGTAATCACTTACTACTTACTATAACAATTAACTTGATAATTATCCAAATGATCACCAAATGCTTAGCAAAAATGTTTAAACTAACAAATCAACATAACATTGAACTGCTCAGCCATAACAATATACCAATTACCATTAAAATGTAGATAATGTTCACTTCTTACATATAAAAGATTTCTATTTTGCTATGAAAATTAAAAAGGTTATGGTGGGTAATATTATCATCTGACCTTATTAAATGTGCAAAATTTAATCAATAGGTTTTTTCAGGAAGTGTGTTAAATGAAGGATGCAAGAATTTAATGCAAACAAGATGGTGAGTTAAATAGAAGCAAGTAAAGATGGATGTTTCTTTCTTTATTTCTTTATTTGTAACATGCACATTCTTACACCATTCATCCAATTGCAATAAAATCTTCATTGAACTGTTGTGCATGTGCCACAAAGGGTTCTGAATTAGTGAAACCATTATTTTCATAGTAAAATAATAGGTTATATATGTAACAAGTGAAAATCTTATATAGTTTTAATGGTAATTGGTATATTGTTGCAGCTGAGTAGTTTGATTTTTATTGATATAATAGTTTTAATGGTTTTGCCAAGTGGTTGGTAATTTTAGGTTGATTAATAAGCTTGGTGGTTTTAGTAAGTAGTTGGTAGTTTGGGGTTAATTAATAAGTTGATGGTTTTAGTAAGCATTTTAGTAATTGATTACTTTAAAAACTTAATTTGGGTTTGGTAAGTTGCTAGTGGATTTTTGGTTTTTTCAATAAGTATAGTTTGTTTTACCAAGCAGTTAGTGATTGGTTAATTTGGTATATTAAATGGTTTTAGCTAATATGTTTAATGGTTTATTGATATACAAAGATAGCTAAAATTGATATTGCAAGTGATAGTCAAAACTAAAAATAAAATGATGATCTAGCGTAATTATCAAATTTATTTAAAAAGTTATTAAATCTATTTTATGTCAATTTTGCTTTGGGCAATAATATATCAGGTTCTGTATTTTGGAGTAGTTTTAAATTAAGTTCAATTTAAGCACTTACACCTTGGAATATGTTAGCTTAACTAATGATTATACATCTATTTTTAAAATTAACTACATTTTCTAATTTTTCTTATTTAACTCTAAGAGACCTGTTTAAGTTGTTTCCCTAATTTATAAAATATCTGTGCCAAGTTAGGTTAACATTGGTTCAGTAGCTTGAGAGTTGATGTCACATTATACACATAATGATTAAGATATAGAGTGTTTTGGTTGGCTGTTTGGTGGTATTTGATTAATCCAATAGGTTTACTTTTATTGGATGAGTGGTTGGTGCTTTTAGTTTAATTTGATAGAATAATGGTTTTATGTAAGTGGTTGGTAGTTTTTTTTATTGATTTGATAAGTAAATTTGGATTTAGCCATGTGGTGGTGATTTTTGGTTGATTTGATAAAGCTTATTTTATTTGGACAAGGAGTTGGTGAAATTTGGTTGTTTCTTATGCTCAATTGGTTTTGGCTGAGTGGGTGGTGGATTTAGGTTAATTTGATAGGTGCTTTAGCTTTGCCAAGCGGTTTGATGCTATTAGAGTAATTTGATAGATTCAATTGGTTTTGGCTAAGTAGTTGGTAATTTTTGATTGGTTTGATAGGTTCAATTGTATTGGGTAAGCAGTTAGCGCTTAATTGGTTTGATATGTTCAATGGTAATAAGTAAGTGGTTTCATATTATCTCTAATATAAAACCTAAATTAATTAGTTCAAATCATCAGATAGTAAACCTGAGCAACACCGGGTGACTCCACTAGTATACTTTAAATCTTATATGATAAATGGTATAGAAATGGTTGATCTATCCAAATTACAGCATAACATCTGATAAGTTTGTTTTTTATAGAAATATAATATTGATGTAGCAATACAAAGATTAAATAAATTGAGCAGAGAAGTTTGCCACTTTATATTACTGCTTAAGCATATAAGGCTTTCAGGTTAGCTTATGGCTTTTATATTAAAATTTTTAACAATTTACCAATTTACTCATCTTTTCATTTATACAAATCTTTTAGAATATAAAGTAAAATCTGTCCTACATATATTGGAGTGCAAGGCTTTGTAGCTTGCAGCCTAGACTTTATGCAGTATCTTAGACTCATCATTTAACCTATACTATAAAAATTATTAAATTAGTGAGAGTAAATTATAGCCATATAATGTAATAGGTAGTCTGCCTGATAATTATATAGCAGTGTATTAGATAATTATTATATACTAGACAATGGGTTATAAAAATCCAGTATAATTGATTAAATTGTAACTCATCATAACTGTCATGAAATTGACCTTGGGTTCTGCTAGTGTGCCAGGCCAACCAGTATAAAGACTGGTGGCCCTTTGCTATTTTGCCTTCATTGGCGTACCAACCCCTACAAGTCCTGCATCCAACCTACCAACTAACCACCAATGGCTTTCACCTTTAGCCCCAGGCATCCTTGGCGTGTGCCCTGGCAAGTCCTGCCCCCTTCCTGGGCAGCTCAGGCACTCCCACACTGCCCCACCCTTGCAACCCTTCACCAACCCATCTGGGCATGCCCCAGCAAGTCCATCCCCTTTCTTGGGCAGCTATGGCACCTCCTGTGCTGCACCCTGCTAGGGTTGGCAGCTTGTCAGCTCACCACTGGTAGCCAGCTGGCCAGGTTCCCACTGGTTCCTCATAAGGAGGAGGTATGGGAGCTGGCAGTGCCGGCCACTCCAGGCATGATCACCTGCACCTTTGGGGATCTCCTATCCTATCTTCCCTACTCTAGTTGCACAAAGCTACTTCAAACAAACAAGAAAGAGGCAAATGAGAGATGTTTATTAGAAGGGAATGAATGACTATTTATACTACTTTCAGGGCTACTGCGCCCAAGTACTCTTTGGCCAATCAACTACCAGAAAACCTATCAGCCTTTTGATTCCAAACCTCTATCAGATCGTAAACTTTATTCATTCATACTCATAGCAATTTCCTCCAGATCTGCTCACTGATCACCAAATAATATTAGGTCATTCCATCCTCAGTATCAGTCACTGGTCAATTGTATATAAATTCATAATTAAATAAGACTTCGAGCATCCTTGGCATGGGTTGCCGTTGCTCCAAATTGGACGATGAAACCATTTCGGACGGTTCATAACGGATTCATCAGCTTTCCGCTGGAAACTCCCACAACGACCTTAGGATGGCATTTCAGCGGCGAACACAGCTTCCGTTGAATCTAAACTCGAACAAATATATAACATTAAATAGTATCGAACTAGGCGATTAGCCAGTAATTACACCTGACTAACTGAAACCCCTAATTCGAATACTATCGGAAGGATTTATCTGGTTAGAATCCCGACAATAACTTTTAGTTTAAGCTTAAAATCATAAACCATATATTGCTAAGTTGAATCACATCTAACAAAAGTGCCATAAACTAGCTTCAATTAAAATGCTTTTTTAACACTAACCTAAAAACAAACATTTGATTCTCTTGAGTCCATACTTCATCAGCCACTCAATATTGTAATCACTCAAATATATGCTTCACGTATTAGATATATATATCGACTTAAATGTTTACTGCAGCTTAACTTTCTGCGTTGCTAAAAAGCAAAGCTAATATTAAAGACGAAACTAACCCAAAAACTTGGATACACTTTTCGGAAATAAACTTTACGGTCCCATAACCTATTCAGATTGAATCAAATGACCTGCAGCATACGAAACTGACGAATCTCTTGGACTAGTGATCTGGGAGGATTGGGCATAGTAGTTAAAAGAGATTCTAGGAAGTGCACTGTCAGGGGAAGAGGCCACCTGGCGAGACTTCTCAGGGTAAAGTTCCTCAACTGCAGCAAGGAGCACCGCTATGGGATGCCGGCCGCATATAGTATTTCTTGCTTTCTTAATGTACGCATCAAACTGACTATGAACACATTTCTCAATTCTGGACATCCCTTCACGATCCAAATTCTCAATGGAGGCATAGATAGGCAACGTAGGATTTGAGACTGAATGGTAATCATCAAGGCAATTGCTAGGAACAGGTTCAATGGAGTACTTTGTGTATTGGAAACGGGATCCCCTAGAAGCTCAGCATAGTCACAGCATCATTGAGTACCAATGGCAGAAGTCTGAAGAGATCACAAATAGGTTGGAGCGTTCTTTAAGGTAGGGCGCAAAGATTCGGCCGTATTGCTTTTCTTGACTAGCTGAAAGATCACCAACCAACACTGGGATAAATTCGACGGTGTCGAGGCTATAAAACATAGCCGATCAGTATTTCATTTTCGCTTAAAATTAATTCGGTTTTATAATCAAATAATAAAAGCGGCCATGAACTATCCGTTTAAACAACTACAAACATATTGACGTAAAAGGATTTAGCCCTTGCGAAAACGATCGAGTAAGCTTACTATCTTTCAAACACTTTGGCCAAATATGGAAGCTGCATTTCAATGCTATGCTCATCTTCGTCAACTGCCTCGTGCATAATGGAAAAATCGCCGAGGGCGCGCAATTCAGAGTTAACTAGATTTACAGAAAGAAAAATTAGTAAAAACCAGCCTATTAAAGTTGCAAACAGTATAAAACGATATAAGCTTCAGATTTGAACCAGAAATTAGAATATAATTATCACTTTGCTATGCTAAAACTTTTAACCTACTCAGCAATTGACTTACATAAGGTGTTAGCTTTAAAGCGTATAAAAACGAAAATAGCAAAAAAGTCTTTCAAAAAAATTGAGTACCCCTTCATAAGTAGTAAAAATCATACTTTATTAGTTCTTAAATCATCTTGTAACTTATGAACTAACATAGGTATACTTCATACAAAACGTACAATTATCACAAATAAAATCTAAAAATGGCAGTCAAATTTTGTAAATAAGACATAGTTATCAGTTTAAATATTTGCATCAGGTTTGCCTTAAAAATTATTCATACTTGGCTTATTTCATATAAAAATAGCCGAAACTCTTACCTGTTTGATCAATCTTGAGAGTTCCGAGTGGTGTAGAGTATTGCTTAAAAGGGGTTAGGGCACATTCCCGAAGATAAAAGTGGTGTGAGGGCCCAAGGATGAATACTTTTTTGCTATAAAAACATAATTAGAACGTTTAACTTTCGGTTAAAAATTTAGAAGTAACTAAAACTTTTTAAGTTTACAAATCTTTGGGATCTATGCACCCAAACGCATATGCGGCGGTCTCGCCCGAATATCGGTAGCCAGCATGCCTGTAACCTTAGATGTTGTACAGATGATTAGTTACGGTGAAATTATCGCATTGACGCCCGAAATAGGGTAAGATTTTCCTTCGGGGGCACTTTTAGACATCGCCTCCAGCCATGAGCTTAGTTGAGACCCGAGTGCCTCTTCTGAGAGAAGGTTGGATTAAGTTATTCAAATAAAAACAAAACTCGAGTATATTCAATAAAACGGCAAGTTTTGTGCTGCCTAAAAAGCTACTGGGAAGCTATGTTTAAACATCAGCTACTAAAATGAAAAGTGAACTGCAAAATTATTCTGCATTGGTAAAACGTCTAGAAAACTTCGGTTTATTACACAATAAATTTTAATTGTTAAATTTTTTTTAAAAAACTTATAATATATTTTCAGTACTTAACATGGGTGAGCTAAAAGTGAATCAAAATCATATAAAGTAGGATAAGGGGCACTTTTGCAGAACTTGAGGTATAGAGCAAAAAATAAAGGGAAGTATATTTCAAATTAGAGTAGCTAGATTGTAAGGGTAAAAGTCTCATACTGCTTAAAAATAGGATATTTAAAAAAGGCAGGAAAAATAGCTAACCATTCAGCATCGGTAACTAATCTGATAAAAAGGAAAGGTGAATGATGTCCCAAATAAATTGATCCAGGGCACGTTTTATTAAAATTCCCTAAACATGCGCCTTAAATCTTTAATCACAAAGTATGCCACTTCCGTAACAAAGTACTCAGTGAAATAGAAAGGTATTAATAGACATCAAATAAAGTTTGTTTAAGCTAAATCACAAAAGAGATTTCATTGTGTTTTGATTAAAAATAAGTATACTTCCAAGCTTACTATTATCTGAATACCATGAGCCAGCATGAGTAGCGATTCTGCTCGCCATTTGGTATAAGGTTGTTTTTCAGATAGGCGAACCTTAAGCTTTATACGCGCAGGTTGGCTCCAATGTAAACGGGTATTGGAGTGGCCTATCAAGCTTTAAGTCAAACGTGTCGCAGGCCTAACTAGGCTGTAAAAAGCCTAATCAATATTGGTTCGTTCGCGTAAAATTAAAAAATCGAGCGATTAAGCCTTCGGATGACGTAAAAGTTTTCATGAACTCTAAAAATTTATAAAGCTTTATATTTACGGGATTTGCAGATCTCAATATCCACAAAGCTTACACTTATAATTAGATATAGTTTAAAATCAATAGAAAGGTTTTACAATTAAAAGAAAGCTTCTAAAATCAAGAACAAATCAAAGATTCGAAACATACCGGAGATCATAAGTTTTATATAATTTTAAACATAGTTCAGGATACAAATAAGGATACATTCTAGATTTTACTATAATGTCAACCTAGCTATACTTTTATAAACATTAGATGTCAGTATCTAGTATTCTAAGTTATATATCTTTAGTATATGCTTATAGTGTAAATAATATGGTATCCATGGTAGTATATGGATCTATAAAGTAACTATATAGATCAAAAATTCAAAAATCTAGATTGTTTATCTATATTATATAGAAAACAATGTCTGTCTATTCCTTTATACCTTTTTAATAATATTTAAAAATTTGACAAAATTTAATTTGTCAATAGATATAATTTATAATAAATCATTATATTGACTTAGCATTTTGTAAATCAAATTCTGAAAAAATAAGCAAAGTAGAAACTATACTATATAAAAATATATAATGATAAAAACAGTGATCCAGGAAAGGGTGGTTAGCCTGGTAGGTAAAACTGCTTCCATCCTAGTGCAGGTTTTGAGCTTGAAACCTGTACTGGCTAAAAAAATTCTCAGTGTGGTATATTTGTCCCAAGATCGACCCACCTCGAATATCTTTTCAAAAACAGTGATACAGGGGGAGGATGGTTTAATAGTAAGGTGTACACTTTTTATAGTTGCATCCCCAGTTCAATTTCTTATAGAACCTTGATGAGACAGTATGACCATATTAGAGTTGTGCATCAATTCTCAATCTAAGATAGTGAATAATAATGTGGTCTATCTACTTTTCCACAATGCTATTTTCATAACAAGTTCCAATTTTCCAGAGATAATGTGCCCTAAAAGTGGTAAAGTCAGGGATGGCAAAATAACACAAAACACCCCTCTTGAATTTATGTAAGAATTATCAATAGTAGTGGACAAGCAATAATTATTTGCTGAACTTTTAAAGGAAAATTCAGCAAGTAATAAAATGATTAACAATGAGAAAAAGCCTAATGTCTAGATTTACAAAATACCTAATGATGTTTAGCTTTCCACAAAGGGCAATAAGCCAGGTGGTGCCTAGTACCTCTTTTCAAACAAAAAGGCTATTTTTATTATGGAAAAGCTCCTTTATATGCCTACTCAAATCCCCACACTGCTAAGTATTTTGTATGTTGAAAGGATCAAGCCCTTGTGCAAAAAAATCACTCAACTATACTGCCAAAATATCAAAATTACTCCTGGGAAGTCCCCCTTACCACCACCCATTTTGCCAAATTTTTCCCATTTCCAAAGTCCCAAATATTTTTCTATCTTTAATTTTTATGGTACAATTTTTTGATTTTATTATAAATTTTTAGTTTACTGGTGTAAGTCCTGGAGTCTAGCCTCTGCACCTGGACAGAAAACAGCATCCATTTAGAATAAAAAGGGGTTCCAAGGCCCAAGTGGGCCCCCTGTCACAGTTGAGTGACTTGGTACACATGGTGGATAAGCACAGGGTAACCACTCTTCCCCCAGTGATATCCCATCCCTGCCTCTTCTCCCCTCCTCTACCCTGTTAGTGTGAACAAGGGGGTTTTCAGAGAGGTTGTGCAAGCCAGGGGCCTCAGGCAGGCCTCTGAGACCCCCACGCCCCTGCCAAATTTGAGAAAAAACAGGTCATGATGACCTCAAGGCTCAGTCTGCTAATTCCATGTCAGGGGAGCTGGTCTGAACTGGCTGGCACAGAAAATCAAATTGGGGAAAATTTGGGCTTCAGACCAGTCATCAAATAACCCATCCCAGTTGCCTCAGCCCTACAGGGCAAATTTTGGCAGTTTGGGCCATGTGGGCAACCCAACTCAATTGGTCAGGTCCTGGGTCAGCACCATTAACCTAACTTGGTCCCAAAAAGTTGGAAAAATTTTTAAAAGCTTTATTTTTCAAATTTTGTCAGGCTTCCAAACAACCCCTCACTCCCCTCCCTAACACCCAAACATATCCCATTGCCAATTCCCAATGGACCAAACCCTGGACACCTCCCCCAAATGATTCTCCCATTTCTTAGGGCAACAGCCTCTTCCGGGTGCTGTTGTTAGTTCATTTTGTACTCTCTCACCCTGTTACAAAAACAAACTTTAATACTCTTGTTTAGCTTGCCGCAGACCTCATCCACCCCTTTTTCACATATAAAAATTTCACCAATTGATCTGGTGAAGTGTACATTGCTCAGATGGTACTCCAAATGATAGTCACTTGATTATCCTGCCAATTGATCCTGCCACCCAGCGGTGCATCATCAACCTTGTAAATCAATTTGCTCTGAATGATGCTTTCAATTTGCCTGCTGCTATCATGAGACTTTTTGCCTAAATACAACCACCATTATGTCACTGATTCTCCCAAAGCTGCTCTCTGGGTGTGGGAGTGCTAGAGCATCTTTGTTCCGTCATCTGCAGAATTAGGACCCCCACCCAACCCACCTGCTAAAGGTCTTGCTTGCCTGAGGGGCCTGGAGCATCCCAATCAAAGTATTTTGCCCCAACGCTCTGTGTGGGCCCCTTTGCGCCCTGCTCCTTCCACTGATCACTCAGTGGACTTTGAACTGCCCTTTGTTGACCCATGACACTATCTCTATAACTTGAAGGCCTGAAACTGCAAAACTCTGAGGAGTTGTTTTCCTCCCTGCCTCCCCTTCCCTTGGGGTTGCCCCTGTGAGACCCACAATTGCCCCCATCACAACCATTTGGTTTTCTTTGGAGGCCTTTGGTATGTTGCTAAACGTTTGCTTTTTTCACATCCAAACTAGAACCCCAATACTCCAAGTCGTTTGGACCACTGTGCCCATGGCATTCTGGGCTTTCCACTGGGTGTTCACACACCCTGATTGGGAGTCCAATCTAATATTTCTTAGACGCATCCATGACAGCTGGACCAAATTTCCAACTCTTCACTTTAATTCCCCCAATTTTAATTTTGAGTTTAAACTTTCTTTACTGATCTCAAATTCTGGAACTCTGAGGTTGGAGCGCATCTTGAAAAATTATCAAAAAAATTAAGAAAGCTAGATTATGGAGTAGACTTCATGGCTGCCCCATCAACACATCCTACCTCAGATCTTGCAAAAGTATTTAAACTGGCCCTTACCTCTAAAATATGAAACTTAGGAATATCTGGCAACTGGTGAAGTTGTCCAAAAGCTACATTATCTAATAACTGTGCTGCAAGATAAACCACATTCTCTATATAGTGACCAGTGCCCTTACTTGTGAGGATACTAGGCTATTTTGTTTTAGGTCATTGTTTGTTTTCCAAATAAAAACATTTTCCCTTCATCTTTAGATTGCTATCTTTTAAGAATTTCTGTGCATTATGGTGCACATTGCAGCCATTTTGATTCTTTTCAAAGCGACTCTCCCCTCATAGACTAGATGACTTTGGTGAATACTGAAAGCAGTTTCTTGGTTGCTCTGGTAGTTGATTAAAACCTGCCAGATTGTGGCCAAAGCCAACTTGGGCTCCACTAGTCCCAAAAAGGATAAAAATGGAGATGTTAGTTGCTTTGCCTTAGTCATTTGGCATTAAAAAACTTTGGGCTTAAACAGCTTTAAGGATGTAACTTGTAAGGCCTTTGGCTCCAGCTATTGAGCTGGACTGAGTCATGCACCCTTTCAGGACAAAAAAGGGCTCAACCACCAATGGTCCTGCCACTTACACAGATCTCTGACCTAGGGCATACCCTGGATGAGAGATGGATAGCTGCTGCCCTCCCTGCTTCCCAGGCTCCTTCCCTCAACCTACTCTTAAGCCTACTGTTGTCTCCAGATCTGCAAAGTACTACTTAGGAAATATCATAAAACTCTGTGTAGATTTTGGAGATTCTAAGAAGAACAATAATACATTCCCACTCCCCCTTCCCCAAAAGGTGGTTTAATCAAGAGTCAACCAGAATGGGAAAATATATCTAGCGAGTCAAAGTCAGGTAATAAGTTAAAGAAAAAATGTTGGAAGTAGGAATCAAACCTAATATCAAATTAAAACTTGCTAACACTAATTCAGACATTTGGAATCTACAGAAACATCTGAAGAATAGTGCAGGAACTTTGCCCAATATTATACTTTGTGAATAAATTTTAGGCAATAATATCAATAATATTAGATTATGAATTGGTTTTTGAAACTGTTGATCTCAGTATTTAAGATTGGCAACTATTCCTAGTATCAGATTTGGTTTACCGCTCCCCCTCCCCAGCACAACATAAAACCCAGCACCCTGCTAATGGTAGGGTGTTACGTTAATTTTTAATGCTTTTCCCTACTAAAATTATATTTTTAAAATTTACTAGTCCCATTATATTTAAATATATATAATAAAAGCTTAGTGTGCCTAAAGAAGGATACCATGGTAATTATCTTTTCAACTTTCTAAGCAAAGTAGCTTAACAATGATGAGACCACCCCCTCTTCACCTTCACTCACGCAGAAATCCCACTGCCCTTCTACCTCTATCCTAAGTTAATACTCAAAGGTGGGGGTCGCCTTGCAGTCTGGAGTTTCTGTTTGAGGTGGCCAAAAGCCCGCACAAAACACAGTTTTCTCTTGGTTCTCCCTTTTCCTAACATACTTTTCAATTATAGTAAGAATTTAAGCTCTGAAGACCCATGGTGGTTCTCATCTTTTAGTGATTATATATATCTTAACATTAAAACATTTTTATACTACTTTTTGTTAGGGAACTGCGTGACAAAAAATTTGGCTTCCATTGTAGATGCTTAAGCATCTGAAAAAGAAGCTTCAGGTTGCAAGGTACCACTTTCTAATAGAATGGATATGCATGTGAGTATCTGTTTGGGTTGAGAGGGAGGTTGTGGGCGGCAAATATTTGGTAAACAGTGGGTGCTCTTTGAGTTTATTGATTATGCTTGTTGACAGTGACCCAAGTTTTGGGATTTTGTTTAGAAATCAAAGGAACAGTGCTTTAAAGGCTATGAGGCTAATATGTTTGTGGCATTAGAGACATCCTAGAGGATAAGTCTCTAGGGTAATTATAATACATTTTATTGAATTAAGTCAAAATTAAAAATTATTCTAAATAAGCAATCCATTTTTTTATAGACTTAGAAATATTTTATAGGAGAAGATTTGATATGACTTTGCAACAATAGAAATTCCTAAGGGGGAAACAAGATATTTCTTAATAGATGACCAATAACGTCCCCTAGGACAAGTACACTTTCTTTCAACATAAGCATGATAGAAGAGCTTCTATCAGCAGGAGTCAACATTCTCGAAGTATAATTAGAGCCCTCAATTGGAAGCGTTCTATTATATATAGGTATTGATTCCCAAGATCAGATATATTTGAGCATCTTATGAGGCTTCCCAACAATGCCTATAAGATCTTACCTAGGGGCACATATCTACAAAGGAACTAAATGTAGAATTTTTTAATAATGATTCAAAACTCAATAGCCACAATGGAACATTCAGTCTTACATCAATAAAGTATATGTTATGTTCCAGACAATAGGAAATCAAGTTATGAGCCCATCGCCCATGTCTATGGTGATAGAACTGTACAAGCTCCCCTACTTGTAAAAAAGTAGAAGTGTCTTTGGGCATTAATCTGAGTTTCTTACCTTAAGGTGGTGTTATAAAGAGAGCTCAAAAATGGAATTTGTAGATGTATAATTTTATTAGCTAATCCCTTTATAGCTATTTCATTAGTTTAAGAAAGGCAGTATCAATTATAGGATTTAAACTTGAAGGTAGAATAGGCTCATGGCCATAAAGACCCTTATAAGAGACATGCTAATTATTTGATGGTAACTGACCTTATAAACTGGCATAGCACTGAGCAAATATAGAATCCTTCAACTGGGATAAGAAGAGGCCATCTTTCTAAGAATAATCACAAGGGTACCGTTGCTCATTTGACAGCACCATTGGTGGAAAGATAGTAAGAAGTTGTAAATAATTGATGGGTACCCATAATTTTTTTACTTGGTCACTAATTGAAAAATAAATTAATTCCTTTGTCAGATAATAACACTTTCAGGATGACATGTCGGGTAACCCTGTTTAATTAAAAAGGAAGCACTGGATTTGGATGGGACACCTAACGCTAAAAAAGCAGTGGAATTGAAGTAACAGTAGAAAATGAAGCTGCTTCAATCCTCTTATAAGAATGATTAATAACAAGTATACTGTAGTGACGACTGTACATAGCGGTTTGAAGAGACCAATTAAATTGATACTCATGGTAGCAAAAGGCTCAGAAGATCCTACACTACTATGATAGAAGCTGTAATTTTCACTACATTGTCTCTGACAGGTAAAGCAAGCTTATAACACTTTGTTCACAGTCTTAGGCATACTATCCCAAAGCAACAATCTTTTAACCATTGATGATATTTATTGACATCCCTATTACCAGTGGTTTGATGAGCTTCCTTTATAGCATCCATCCTGGCGGAGGGCCAATTAAAAGGCAGCCACTTAATTCTTATTTTCTTATAGAGTAAACTATCCTCAAGTTTAAAGTCAACAGTTAAACCTGTAAGTATATTGTCTATACCTCTCCTGTTCCCAGCGTGATGGCGCACGGTTCACAGACCCAACGCCATGGAACTAGTTGTTAGAAATAAGGTGAGTAAAGACCTGCAGAGGGTGCTGGAGCTGAAGTAACTTAGGGCGATGGTGGTGAACGATATATAAAAGCACAAAAACCTGACTAACACTAAGGCTAGAGTGAACCCCAAAGTGAGGTACATACCTAAGCGGTGCTCTAGGATGGAGTGCAAAAGCGGCCCTAGCTGGAGGGAACCAAGGCGTCCCAGCAATGCACCAGAGGAGAGAGTTACAGTATTGGAAATCATTTGGCTAACGTGGCATGAGACCTACTCAAAGAGGTACATGCACAGGTTGCCCAAGTTATCATAAAAAATAGATACTTACAAAGGGTTTTTATTATGAAGGAAGTTGACCAATGTGAAAGATTGGTCTAAAAAACAAAATTAAAAAAATTGGGGAATAGTCAATTGATGGAGTGGTGCTAAGCTGAGGTGCACCAATAAGCACACACTTCCATTGGGAAGTGTAAAATACTTGGTAGTTAACTGAACTTGGATTATTTATTGTAGGTAAGGCTGACCTGAGCTGGAAATTTCAAAAACTGAACGTGTTTCAAGACCCCGTTAACTTAGAAATTGAAGCAGACCGTCATTTTTAATCAAAAAGCTGGTTTGTTTTAATGCACCTGCTGTAATGCAGGGCCAAACTTCTCTTACATCCACAGGACCAACCTGAGCATATCTCGCCTTAACCCAGCGTTGATACAAGGTATGTTTGAAGTCAGGAAGGACTGCCAACTTCGCCCTTTTGGCCTCATGATATGCAGCTTTATCCTTGGTATTAGTCCCCATTATTATGTCATTTTCAAGCCATGTCATTACCCTCTCGTTCTTTTGGGGCTCCACCCCCCTCCAGGGGCTTGCACCATGGAAAAGTTCTTATAGGCTGGGGCCAACTTCATAGCAGCAACGGTTTGCTTTGACTGAGGTCCAGCGGCCTTGGAAAATGCTTGGGGAAAACGTTGATCAGGTCTTGGGCATGTGCACAGTTGCGTGCTGATACCCAACTGTTTTCCGCTGCATTGAGTCCCTTCCAGGATTCCAGGTACTCAAGCTTTCTTTTTACTTGGCGGGAGGTTACTATCTCCTCCACTTTCTACTCTGGCGTCCCATCCATGATATAAGCCTCGGGATTCTCTGGTGGGGGCCCTCAAACAACTTCAATTTTCTTTTGTGAAAGCCTGAAAAGATCCAAAACAAAGAGAAAAGATCTAACTGATATAAGGCGTGGCCCATTTTTCTGACAACGCGGTAAAGGCCAATCCTCTTCAGTCCCAGCATTTACATGGTTGCTTGAAAGGGATGTTTTGAGCATCAAGCATCATGAGATCCTCTTCTTTGTACGCTGGACCCACTCATCTTTTCTCATCGGCGTTCTCCTTATAAACTTGCATTGACGCCTCCAAACTTGTGGAGAACCCCTGGTGTACTTTCTTGATAGTCTTAGCAAAGTCCACCACCACTTCACTTTTGATCCACAACTGGTCTCCAAGTTGAAGGTGGGTTAAACCCATGGTTGGCGAAAAATGGGAAACAACTGATAGACGCATTTAACATGGTGTTATAGCTAAACTGGGCTTTGGAAGGTGAGAAACCCAATCTAAATGATCCACGGCAGTGTAACACCTCAGAAACTGTTCCAAGCACTGGTTCACCCATTTAATCTGCCCATCTGTTTGTGGGTGATAGGCAGTTGAATGGCATGGGCAAATCTGAAGATTCTTACACAACTCTTCCCAAAAGACAGAGGTAAACTGGGGGTTCCCAATCGCTAATAAACTCTTGTGGGACCCCATAAAGCACAAACACATGAGTGACAAAGATCCTAGCAATCTCAGCCGCGGTTACTGTGGTTCTGCAAGGAATAAAGTGGGCGAACTTTATAAAATGATCCATCACTACCATGATGGAATCATAACCATCAGAGACAGGTAATTACGCAATGAAATCCACTGATAAGAAAATCCAAGGCCCTTCAGCCTTTAGAACGGGTACCAACAAACCTGATAGTGGTTGACAATTTGGTTTCATTTGGTTGCAGATCAGGCACTCCTTACAATACCTGCCCACCTGATTGGGTAACCATTTCCAATAGTAAGTATGGCGAATTAGCTCCAGAGGCTTCACCTTCCCCGGATGACCAGAGGTGATTCTGTCATGCTGGTCCCAGATGATTTCAGGTGAAGTGGTCTATTGAGAACCCATATGCACCTTGAAACCACACACATCTAATCCTTTATGTGGTAACCTCTGGTGATGTCCTTCTGATTCAATGCGCTCTTAGAAAGGACCATAGTATATTCAGCTGACAAAGGCTGAGAAAGAACTACCTTTCTGAACATACTGTATCCTTCCACATTTTCCATAGGAGAGAGCGCATGCCCATGGGCTAAGGAAGAGGGAAGTTGAGACACAATATTAACCGGTGGAATCATCAACTGGGTACTATGCACCTATACCTCCTTTGGATCAAGAGCTAATGCAGGGTTGCGGCTCAAAGCATCCGCTAAACCATTCTTCTTACCCTTAGTAAACTCATAAGAAAAATGCAAATTGGGAAAGGGTCTCATGCCATCAGGTTTGCCATGTGGTCAAGACATGAGGTGCGCGGTATTACAGTAAGGCACGGTGATCTTTACATATGTGGAAAGGTTGGTAAGAGCCATGCAGATGATGACGCCAAGAAGTCAACGCCTCCAGTACTGATAATAACTCTTTATCATAAACGGCGTAGTTTAACTCAGGAAGAGACATCATCCAAGAAATTATCCCACCAGATGCTCTATTACATCTTCACCTACTTGTAATAAGGCAGCCGCTATGGCAAAGTTGGAGGCATCAGTATACACAATGAACTCCTTATCAGGATCTACATGGCAAAGGGTGGACATGGACAACAGGGTGCACTTTACTGCTTGGTAAGCATCCTCCAAAGCGGGGGACCACTGGAGCACTTTTTCCCCACTCGCCTTATACAAGGAAGCTGCCATTTCAGAAAGATTTGGCGTGAACTTCTTGAGGAATGTACACGTCCCCAAAAAGCTCCTCAATTCCTTAACTGAAGTTGGGGTGAGCCACTCACAAATCGCCTCCTCCTTGTCTGGAGTTATCACGTGTCCCTGGACAAACATTACGTTGCCCAGAAAGGTGACCTGGGACTTGAAGAATTCACATTTGCTGATCTTCAGCGCAAGGTTGGCTGACCTTAACCTCTCCACCACTTGACCAAGGTGTACTGCATGGGACTCTTGATCAGGGGAAAGCACCAGAATATTATCCATGTAGGCAAATGCGCATACCCCTGCAGATCCCCCAAAGCCGCATGAATATGGCGTTGAAAGATAGCAGGGGCATTCTTAAGCCCAAAGGGCATAACCCAAAATTGGAAATTCCCTTTTTCTGGTATGGAATGCGGTTAACCACTCCTGGCCCTTCTTAATCTGAATTTAATTGAACGCACTTAAGCAATCCAGTTTTAGAAGATTTTTCGCCTTCTCCACATAGCGTGAAATCTGTGAGTCCAAAGGGATGGGATGTAAATCTGGTACAGTGACATTGTTTAGGTTCCCATAATCTATGCATGGGCGTAAAGTATCATTGGCTTTCTCCCCAAAGAGAAGTGTAGAGCATACTGGGGAGGTAAACTTAAAAATTTAACCTTTGGCTAACTGTTCCTTAACCCACACATCTAATGCTGCTTCCTCCCATACAGTCAAAGGGTAGATTGAGATATATATACACACCAGATCAACAGTGAGTTTAGACTTGCAATCAAGTTCTAAATGAGCAGGTAATAAATTGGCTGAAGCTGCATCAAATGAAGATTCCAGACCCTCCAAACAGAAAGGTAAAGATACCTCCATTGAGGGTTTCAACAATGGAGAGAGACTGTAAGGAGAGTGTCTATAACTCTCCTGCTTCCAGCGTGGAGGTGCATGATGTACAGGGCCAACGACAGGAAACTAGTTGCAAGTATTAAAGTTACTAGAGCCCAGTATAGGGGGCTAGTGCTATAATAACATAGGGCCAATATGTCTAACATGGTAGGGAATAACCAAAATGAAAACACGCGGTGCTTGTAGAGCTGGAGAATAGGTGCCCTAGGTTGGAGGGAACCTGGGCGACCCAACCATGCAAGGGCAGAAAAATATTTGTTAGTTATAATTAAATGGTTAACGTTGTGCAAGACCTCCACAAAGAGGTCCACACACAGGATAGACCAGGAAAGCATAAATATAAAGAAATGGTGTACTTAGCAAAGGGTTTATTTATAAGAGAAGTCGACCAACAGGAAAGATTAGTCTTGACATGAGAAATTTAAGTAAATTTGGAAAAACAATTAATTAAAGGAAATAAGTCTAATCTGAGGCACACCAATAGGCGCACACTTCCATCAGGCAATTGTAATGAACGAGTGTATACAAATCATTACATTCTGACTAAGATTAGGAAAATCTGAATCCAAGTCAAATTGCTTTAGAAATATTTTTAGTTCAGTCATTTCAGGCGCTGGGTTGTGCCTTGCCCAAGTTGTAGATTAGGCTTGTGTGAGCCTAATCAATGACTTGGGTGAGGTCCCTGAAGCGCTGCCTTTATAAGGCGTGCCTACCCATTCTGAAGTTCACTTTGGAGTTCTAAGAAAATTCCCCTAACATTCCCTTCCTGGGGAGCATTGTCAGTTTGCTCCCCAGAAGAGCTATGAATGACAGGGACTTTTATGAACCAGAATAAAAATAAAGGCCACTTTGGGGTTAGCATACCCCACATACCTGTTGGTCTTTTCCCTGTCATGGAGCTATTTTGAGCGGGTTGGAATGTCCCAACTCCCCTCAGAGGACTTTGCATAACCAACCAGGATTAGGGGAGTGTTGGGTTTGTTAGTACTGAGGGTACCTCTCCCAACATGGTTGGCTGGTTTGTTTTCATGTCAGTGCACCAAAAAAATATCAAAATTTTATGGCAGTCAGAACTGGGGTTTTTCCAGTCCGTGACATTATTCCAAAGTCATTGTGTGCTGCAAGCTGCCAATCCCCAGTTTGGTCTGACCTCAGTGGTCATTTGGTCCCAGTTGTTGAGGAACCAGCACCAGTGGGAGCTGGTGACTGATGGCCAACCCTGGACTTGAAGTGACCATCAGTTAAATTTCCTTGTGGGGCCTCCCACTCACTAGGGATTTGGTAGCACTGAGGGGACCTGTCCCAGAAGGGCTCCCTCACCCGTGGATGGTCCACCTGAAAAAGGGGTCGGACTTCCAGCTGCACTGCACCACACATCCCTCTTACGTTTTCTTTGGAGAAAGCACCTTCCCAGTTGGGATGGGAAGACCATTGCCAATGGGAGCTCGGGAGGGGGGGCTCAATACAGCCAAGTGCTGGGCATGCATCCTCGGGCTGGGGCCATCCAGCCGCGCTGAACTGCGCGCCCCTCTCATGTTTTCTTTGGTGAAAGTGCCTTCCCAGTCAGGATGAGAAGACCATTGCCAATGGGAGCCTGGGAGGGGGGCACAACACAGCCACATGCTGGGCGTGCATCCTCGTGCTAGGTGGGCTGATTCTGGCATCCCAGTCCCAATTTTCTCTCGCCATCTGTGTTTCTTTGAGGGACCAGAGTTTGTTTAGGCTTCTTTTCCCAGGGTTCGAGGTAACTCGCCCCAGGAAGCCCTCATCATGGCAGCAATCCGCTGTGGGGCCCCTCTTTGGGGAGGGGCCCTCCTTTAGCGGGGGTTGATGTAATGATTGAGTTTGTCTTGATTGTTCATTTTGACTCAGATTCTGAATTTTCTGAATCTGAGTTGGATCGCTCTATAAATATTTTTGGTTTGGTCATTTTGAGCGCTGGGTTTGTGCCTTGCCTGAGTTGTAGATTAGGCTTGTGCGAGCCTAATCAATGACTCAGTGAGGCCTCTGAAGCACTGCCTTTTTAAGGCGTGCCTACCCATTCTGAAGTTCACTTTGGAGTTCTAAGAAAATTCCCCTAACATTCCCTTCCTGGGGAGCATTGTCAGTTTGCTCCCCAGACGAGCTATGGACGGCAGGGCCTTTTTTATGAACCAGAATAAAAATAAAGGTCACTTTGGGGTTAGCATACCTTGCATACCTGTTGGTCTTTTTCCCTGTCATGGAACTATTTTGAGCGGGTTGGAATGTCCCAACTCCCCTCAGAGGACTTTGCATAACCAACCAGAATTAGGTAATGTTGGGTTTGTTGGGTGCTGAGGGTACCTCTCCCAACATGGTTGGCCAGTTTGGCTTTGTGTCGGTGCATCAAACAATTATTAAAATTTACAGCAGTTGGAACTGGGGTTTTTCCAGTCCGTGATAGCAATAATCTGTACTTGGTAATCAATTGAACTTGGGTAATTGATCGTAGGAATGGATGACCCAAGCTAGAAATTTTGAAAACCAAACGGGTTTTGAGACCTCATTCACATAAAACCAAAGCAAATCAATTTTATTCATAACAAAGCTAGTTCATTTTAATGCTCCTGCTCTCATACAGGGCCAAACTTCTTCTGCATCCATAGGATCAACCTGGTCATACTTCGCCTTAACCCAGTGTTGATCTATGGTATGCTTGAGGTTTAAGGAGGTCTGCTAGCCTCACCTTCTTGGCCTACTGACATGCTGCTTTGTCATTAATGTTGGTCCCAATTATGATGTCATTTTCTAATCATGACAGAGACTGAGAGTGTGAATATTGGGCCAGTGGGGCAAATCGACCTAAAAATTAGCCTCAGACAATAAAACAATTAATATATGACCATTCTTTAATGTTAAGGACAGGGTATTGTCTTTCAAGTTGGTCCTGATGTCAAACTTTCGCCACCACTCTACTCCCAAAATAATGGGGTACAAGAGGTTTTTGATTGCTTGTAAACAGTCCATCAAAAGATAATTTCCCACTTGATAATCCACTAACCCTAGTAACTTCATAGTGTGAATACCTTGAGAAGCCCCTCCTCTAACCATACTACCTGGCAAGTAACACAGCTCAAGGTAGTCATCTAGGTCCTGGTCAATAAAATTCTCAGAGGCTCCAGTATCCACCAAAATAGTAGTGCTTATTTTCTGAAGGGGATGAAAGGGTAGCAGCTAACAAAAATAATCTAAATGATTTTTATTTATAGCAGACAACTCCAACACTTCACCACAACAATATTCTTCAAGCGCTAGCATACCTTTAGGTACGTTTCTGCATCATAGAATGGAGAGGGATAGTTGGCCACTCTTACTACTGAAGTCACACATCCCACCATATCTCCAGTAACTGCATAAACATTTTTGTTTTAAGAAATAATTCCTTTTCCACCTCCCGTGTTCTGCGGAGCATGGTTGTGGTCAAACGTGGGTTATCTGGAGTGATTTGATACACAGAAATGGGGTCCATATCTGAGTCATAAGAGAAGATATATGGCTTGGTTGTATATATGTAAACGGCGTTATAAAACGCATTTTGGGCCAAAAATGACACCATACCCATTTTGGCGGCGGGTCGTGCACTGTTAACCAAGGCCATCACCACCAGGCCCTTCTTCAATGACCCTGCCTGCATCGCCTGAACGCGGTGTCAAGAATAAAACAAACATTGTGTCAATTTTGTGAATTTTAGTGGAAAGTAGGGGATCTATGACTCTCAGATTGTGAAGCATCCATATCTACCGGGTATGGGTAAGAAGGGTGGGTACTTTCCAAGCAGAGGTAGCAAGAATAATGCTGAGATGCTCCAACCTTTGGGAAAAAGAGAAAACAGTGGTGAGCACCACCGTGGCAATGACCAACATCTGGAACACCCCATTTGCACTTTTTGAAAGTCCCACATGGAAAAAGTTCATACATGTAAAGTAAAGTGGTTGGTCAACTAATGTAAGGAGAGTGTCTATAACTCTACTGTTCCCAGCATGGTGGTGCACAGTGCACAGACCTGACTCCAGGGAACTATTCGTTAAAAATAAGGTGGGTAAAGCCCCACAGTGGGTGCTGGAGATGAAGTAACTTAGGTTGATGGTGGTTGTCAGATATTCACCTTCTTGACTTATGGGAAAGAATGTTGGAGGTACAAGTGCTCCCAAATCTGCTACCATGATTGGCCCATCTCCTTCCCAATCTTCGAATAATATTGTGGTTATCAATGATATGAGTACCCATGGTGAAAAGACCTTAGCAGATTCTCAGTGGAATTCTAACTATCGGAAAAATATGGTTTATAACCAAAATTGGCTTAATAAGGTAATAACTAATAATAAGATTACTCTGACTTCTTGACCGAATTTGGGGTATTTGTTACCACACGGCTCTGACCACCGCCAAGGTGAGAAGATATCACTCAATGATGATAGGGTGCAAATTAACCAATCATTACCACATGAGTCTGACCACCGCTAAGGAGAGAAGATTTTACTTGATGGTGATTGGATATATTTCATCAATTCATTACCACACGGGTCAATTTTGCCTCAAAAAATTTATCTTTGATCTGATAGGAAGAAAACCTATATTCCCTAATTTGGATGACTCAACTTTATATACTTTAGCCTCAAATACCATGGCCTCGAAATTTGAACTAGTTTAAATAGGAAATACTAGTATTGAGAAAAGGACCTTTTTTGGTTTTGCCCCACTTAAACAATAAAAAACTTTAACAAAGCGTTATTTATTACTTTATTTATAAGTAAATCTCTCACTTTAACAAAAAATTTGTGGCATCCGTTGGTGGATCCCACAAACTGGTGCTCACTACAGGGGTCACCCTAAATACTTCTATAACTATTAAAATAATGGAGGCTGTAAACGTGAGCAGCTCTTCTGAATCACGATTAGTTACTCTTGAGAAGCAACTAGCCAGATCTTTCTCCCGTCTCAAAAAGCTAGAGCAACGGCCGTTCAAATTACCTATAAAGTTAAGATACACCCCAGGTGAAGGGAGCATTGCTTTCTTTTTGTATGTTTATGAAGCTGCAATGGATGGCGCCACTGATAAACATAAAGTTCAGTACATTCTTCCCTGTTTAAGCCGCAAAGCCCAAGAGTTGATCATTCCTCACCTGGATCCTCAGCACACCTGGCCAGATGTTAAGAATGCCCTCTTGGCTGAATTTGGATCCAAGCAGAGCTTATACAGGGAAAAACACGCTTTCATGCGCCTTGCCATGTATGGGGGTGAAACCCTCATTAGTTTTGCTGAGCGTTTCTATCTCACTGCTCAAAGGCTGGCTACATCTAACCTGATTACCCTGGATGATGCTATTGCCACCATATTAATAGGGTTAGCTTTACAACCCTCTCTCGCCAGGCAATCATATCAGTGAAACGCCACTTTACAACCTTCCGTGATATAAAAGAGGCTTTGTTAGATGTCGCCCATATTCCTTTAGGTGAGCTGCGGCCTATTGAACCGTTGGAAGTGAGGCCACCTGTGCCTATTCTCCCAGAAAAACCTACCCCTTCATTGCAACTTAAAACGGACATCTCTCATTTATGTAAAGCGGAGATCCCTACTGTGGTTTCTCCTTCAGCTCATCCAACAAGTCCGCGCCCTAAGGGTATATCCTCCAGAACTACTGGGGTTGTAAAAAAAGCCAGTTAAAGCGAAGCTAATTACCCAACCTCTCGTGACTGTCACCCCTACTTCAATTGCAGCTTTGCCCATAGTTGAGAATACGGCGAGGCCGACTCTGAGAGGGGTTACAATGATGTTGGGTACTATTTATTGGGAGCTCCCGCGGAAAATGGAGGTCCCTGATCGCCTAAACGCCGAAGTAGTAGATGAAACCACCATACCTGAGGATACCTACCTCCACCAAGTTATAGGTTGTATGGCAATGATTGACACAGCCAGCAATGGTGATCAGCTCCTATCGAGCTTAATTCGCCCTTTACAGTGAGGGCATACCATGCAGTCTATTCTGGAGACTCACCCTGAGACCACACGCAAATTAACCTCTACTTTTCATCTCAAGGAGGTCTTAGCATTGTCAGCCAACTTTGGAAGCACACTTACTAAGGTTGAAGTAGTTGTTCACAAAGTCCAGGTGATGGCTATCTTGGATACAGGTTCTCAAGTGAATGTAATCTCATCTCAGCTAATGAAAAAGATTAAATTGATGCCTGACTTGGATTATATCAAGGAGTTTGGAACTGCGGGCCCAAACAATACCCGCGCCCTTGGCGCTTATTACTCTCTTCCCATACGCGTTGGGAAGCTTATCCTATCAGCCCCCGCTGTGGCCTTAGATAATAACTCCTATGATATGCTCATAGGTACTCAGTTTATGATCAAATATGAAGGCATCATTAACATGAAGCAAGGGTTCCTATCTTTAATGAACTACGAAGTTCCATTAGTCTTATCCAACAAAGAACTCATCAAGAATGACTACACCTGCCTGGTTGAATACCCCTTTTCCGCTTTGTCTTTACATTATGTCACTTCTGGGCGCAACACCAAGAAGTTGCCTGATTCAGTGGAGGCTAGCGATGGTATTCCATTTTATGTGGCAGATGAGGTGGTAATTAAGCCGGGTGAACAACGAGTGGTTGACACGAAAATCACGCTCCAAATCCCACGCCACTGCTTATTACATCTCTTAAGCATTGATGGAGTTAGCCCTTTTGAGCCTTGGGTATTGCCTGGCGTTTTAGACCCAGCCTATCAGAGCCTGATATTCTACTGTTGGGAAACCTCACTAAAAAGGACATAATTGTAAAAAAGCACCAGGAGGTGGGCTGAGGGTTTTTACTCCCTGTGGAGGAAGTTGAACAAATCCACTCCATTGGCTTGATAGCAGATTTAGGCCTGCCCGCAGATAACCTGGTATGTACCTTGCTGAATGTCCACATTTCGGATGAGCTGACCTCAAATGAGTTGGAGAAAGTGCATACTCTTCTGGATTAGTATAGTGATATATTTTTGAAGTTGGACAATGATTATGGCCACATGAAGGGCTGGTGCTATTCCATCGATGTGGGTGATGCCCATCCCATTTGGTCAAAACCTTATCGCAAGTCAAAGGTGGAGGAGCAACAAATGAGGATGGAACTCACGCAGTTATTAGACGCGGGGTTATTAGTTCCTTCGCAAAGCCCTTGGTCCTCCCCCCTTTTGCTAATTAAGAAGAAAAACGGAGGTCATCAGATAGTTATAGACTATCGCAGGTTAAACAATCTTATGAAAAAGGATAGCTATCCTATCCCATGCATTGACAATGCCCTGGACCAGCTATCAGGCTCAAACTTTTTCTCTGCCATGTACTTGGCCAGTGGTTATTGGCAAATGGATCTATCTCCTCAAGATCAAGAGAAATGCGCGTTGATATTCGGTGAAGGTCTTTTCCAACCCACGCAATTACCTCAAGGGTTGTGTAACGCACCTGCCTCTTTCCAGCGTGAGATGGATCACATTTTGCAGGATCTTAAGTTAACCTGCGTTATCGTCTACCTAGATGACATTACCATATTCTCGAAGTCCTTTAACGAATACCTTGATCATTTGAAGGGAGTATTCCAATGCTTATGACGCTCAACTATCAAATTAAAACCTTCAAAGTGTACCTTTTTCCAAAAGAAATTAAACTTCCTCAGACATACCATTTCTTGAGAGGGTACCCAACCCATACAAGATAAGGTTGAAGCGATTGCCATAATGCCAACCCCCAAAAACCTACGGGATATACAGGTATTTTTAGGGATGATGGGGTATTACCATCAGTTCAACCTAAGTTTGCCCAACTCAGCGAGCCTCTTGTTCGTTTACTAAAAAAGAATATCCCTTTTCAATGAGGCACTGAACAGGAGGCTGCCTATAAAACAATGAAATTGCTGTTACAAAAACGGCCTATCCTAAGGCATCCCAAATATGGAAAACTGTTTATCTTGTTTACAGACGCCTCAGACTATGCCGTCGGGGCCATCCTAGCCCAATTAGATGATAAAGGGTTAGACCATCCTGTATTTTATTTTAGTAAGATGCTATCAAAGGACAAACGCAACTATAGTGTTACCAAGAAGGAGTGTCTTGCCATTCTACTAGCAGTGAAGCATTACCGCCCTTTCCTATATGGGACCTCTTTCACTGTGATTATGGACCACGCATCTTTAAAATGGTTGCAAAACATGAAGGACCCTACGGGGCGGTTAGCTCTTTGGGCTCTAAAGCTCCAGCATTATGATATGAAGATTAAACACCGCGCTGGAGCCTGCCACATGAATGTTGATGGGTTAAATCGGCTGCCCATTCTCCAACTAGATAATAGTGAAGCGGTTTGGCTGTATGATCTTCTAATGACCTCAAACGACTGGGAAGATGAGGATGAGCCTGTACAGAGGATGTTGGCCCGACACTCCCATACACAAAAGTAGAAAGTGGAAAATTGTATAAACAAGTGGGGGCGAAATGGTTGCCTTACCTACGACCCTTGGAACGTGTACCTGTTATCTTGGAAGCTCATTCAAATTTAGGCCATGGAGGAGTAAAGAAAACCTATGAGTGGATCAAGGATTGGTACTTTTGGGAGGGAATTATGGAAGCCATCGTTGAAGTCTTAAATGCTTGCCTTATGTGTAAGAAGCAGTCTCGATTCAAGACTAGATACCAATATCAGCCAACTACTCCACAACAGCCATTCCATACCATGAGCTTGGACGTAGTAGGGCCACTTCCTCAAACCACTGGTGGAAACAGATATATTTTGGTAGGCATTGACCACTTCACGAAGTGGGTTGAAGCTGTGGCGTTTCCAGCCCAAACTGCTAGGGCCACTGCCACCTTTCTTTATCAAAATATTTTCACTCAACATGGATGCCCTCAAGTACTACTCTGTGATAATGGGAAAAATTTTACAACCAGAGAAGTCAAAATTTTGGCTGCTTCCATGGGAGCCCAGCAACTATTCTCAGCTCAATATAACCCATCATTTAATGGTACAGTGGATCGAGAAAATGGTACTTTGGTTTCTATCTTATGGAAAATGGCCTCATCTGATCCCCTTCATTGGGATCATTATCTCCCTAGTGCTCTCATGGCTTACCAAATTAGCTATCATTGGATCTTAAAGATGTCCCCTTTCCGAGTTTTGTATGGCAGGGAACCGGGCATACCTGCTCTTCTAGCTAAGGATGTCTTCTCTAGAGGAGAGGAGCCTGAGAAAGCCATGTGAAGGTTAGCTAACCGCATCATTCAGATTCAATCAGAGGCTATGACCAACTTAGTTAAAATGGTTAATAAGGAAGGCCAAGCTGCCAATGAGCTCCAAGCTCCTTTACCCTCTTTCCAAGTGTCAGATATAGTTTTATATTACCATAATTGCATAACTCCACGTAGTGGCAAACTTGGATCAATCTGGTAGGGGCCATTTACCATCACGTATGAGAGAGGAAATGAGTATTATATAAAGTCTTTGGCTACAGGAATTACCATAAACCAGGTACATGGCCGCTTCCTATGACCCTACACCCCTCCCAACATTCTTGAGGGGGCAATGTCAGATATTCACCTTCTTGACTTATGGGAAAGAATGTTGGAGGTACAAGTGCTCCCAAATCTGCTACCATGATTGGCCCATCTCCTTCCCAATCTTTGAATAATATTGTGGTTATCAACAATATGAGTACCCATGGCGAAAAGACCTTAGTGGATTCTCGGTGGAATCCTAACTATCAGAAAAATATGGTTTATAACCAAAATCGGCTTAATAAGGTAATAACTAATATTAGGATTACTCTGACTTCTTGGCTGAATTTGGGGTGTTCATTACCACATGGGTCTGACCACCGCCAAGGTGAGAAGATATCACTCAATAATGATAGGGTGCAAATTAACCAATCATTACCACATGAGTCTGACCACCGCCAAGGTGAGAAGATTTTACTCGATGGTGATTGGATACAATTCATCAAATTGTTACCACATGGGTCAGTTTTGCCTCAAAAAATTTATCTTTGATCTGATAGGCTGAAAACCTATATTTCTTAATTTGGATGACTCAGCTTTATATACTTTAGCCTCAAATACCCATGGCCTCGAAATTTGAACTAGTTTAAATAGGAAATACTAGTATTGAGAAAAGGACCTTTTTTGGTTTTGCCTCACTTAAACAATAAAAAACTTTAACAAAGCGTTATTTATTACTTTATTTATAAGTAAATCTCTCACTTTAACAAAAAATTTGTGGCATCCGTCGGTGGATCCCACAGTGGTGAACAATATATAAAAGCACAAAAACCAGACTAGCACTAAGGCTATAGTGAACCCCAAAGTGAGTTCCATACCTAAGCGGTGCTCTAGGATGGAGTGCAAAAGCGGCCCTAGCTGGAGGGAACCAGGGCGTCCCAGAAATGCACCAGAGGAGAGAGTTACAGTATTGGAAATCAAATGGCTAACGTGGCATGAGACCTCCTCAAAGAGGTACATGCACAGGTTGCCCAAGTTATCATAAAAAATAGATACTTACAAAGGGTTTTTATTATGGAGAATGTTGACCAATGAGAAAGATTGGTCTAAAAAACAAAAATAAAAAATTGGGGGGAATAATCAATTGATGGAGTGGTGCTAAGCTGAGGTGCACCAATAAGCACACACTTCCATTGGGAAGTGTAAAATACTTGGTAGTTAACTGAACTTGGATTATTTATTGTAGGTAAGGCTGACCTGAGCTGGAAATTTCAAAAATTGAACGTGTTTCAAGACCCCGTTCACTGAGAAATTGAAGTAAATTGCATTTTTTAAAAAAAAGCTGGTCGTTTTAACACACCTGCTGTAATGCAGGGCCAAACTTCTCTTACATCCATAGGACCAACCTGAGCATACCTCGCCTTAACCCAGCGTTAATACAAGGTATGTTTGAGGTCAGGGAGGCCTGCCAACTTCACCCTTTTGGCCTCCTGACATACGCTTTATCCTTGGTATTGGTCCCCAATATTAAGACACCATCAAGCCATGAAAAAGCTTGTAACTTAGCAAAAAAATTCTAAAATTCATGGTAGCAAAGTTCAGGCCTACCAACTAGGTCAAAAATGCGATCATCTTCAGCAGAGAACAAGGTGGGTACCAGCAACCAAAAAATCCATTGATGTTTTTTTGAATGGCACCAGCACGATGTATAATTGAAAAATCATAGTTTTGGAGCTTTAGAGCCCACCTAACTGGACGCCCATCAGGGTCTTTTATTTTGTTGCAACCATTTCAAAGAAGCATAATTGGTAGTAATCATACAATGTTTACCATAGAGATAGAGATGGTAGAGTTTTATAGACAACAATATTGCAAGAGATTCCCTCTCAGTAATACTGTAATTGTGTACCACTTTAGTGATGGTTTTAATATATTATGCAATAGGGTGGTGGTTTAAAAAGGTTTCTATAATGTTGCGTAGTATGGTCCCAAAAGCAACATTTCTGGCATGCATAGATAAATAAAAATGTTCATTATAAAGAAAGATGATCTAAAATTGAAGCAGTAATTTAAGCTTGGCACAAAAGATTAAATGCTTGCTTTTAAGAATCTTCCCAGGAGAAATGGATTTCATTATTAATTAAAATAAACTAATTGTTCATTAATTTCAGCAAAATGGGTGATGAAGAGTCAGTAATAATAAATCATCCCTAAGAACATCTTAATATCACAGAACTTGTAGGGATGCCATGTCTCTAATTGTTTAACCTTTTGTAGACAATTGCAATATCCCTTCTCTGTTGATCTTATGGCCTAAGTATTTCATTTTAGTTTTTAAAAAGGCACTTAGTGGGTTGTAATTTTAGAGGATGCTTAACATATTCAGCTGAGTACTTCCTCTAAATGGTTTAGGTGTTTGATGAAAGTATGAGAAAATATAGTGACATCAAATAAGTAAGCTAAAACATAAGAAAGCTTTAGATCATTAAATAACTTATCCATACTCTTTGAAAGGTAACAGGGGCGTTACACAGCCCCTGCGGCATACAAGTAGGCTCAAATAGTCTTTTGCTGGAAATTAAGGTATATTTTGTCAATCCTCTGAAGCAAATTCTATTTGCCAGTACCGGTTAACAAGGATAATGGCAAAGAAACCTGTGACCCAGCCTATAACCTTAATGAGTCATCAATATGGGTTAATGGATATGAGTCATTTTGATTAATAGCATCAAGATGTCAATAATCTATAACAACATTATGTCCTCCATCCTTTTTATAAATAAAGAACAAGAGGGAAGCCCGTATGCTTTGTGAAGGATTTAATAACCCAGCTTATAATAGCTGTCTAACTCCACAGAGACTTGATCCTCCTCAACCTTAGATTTTTAAAAGGGTTGGACTTAGTAGGGGGAACATTCCCTATTTTTACGTGACATTTATAATTTCATCAATCAAAAATCTCCAGAACCATTAGCAAATATGTCCACATATTTTTCAATGAGAGCCTCAGCTGCTTGTTGCTGGTCAGGATTAAGTGTATCCCCATATTCAACCTCAAAACCTAGCAGTAATAAGACTAACATTCAACCCAAAATCACTTAAATTTCCACATATATAGACAAATAATAAATTTTTTATAAAGTAGGTTGCGCATAAGCAATATGATTATTTTAAACTAATCTATAGGTTGATATGTAAGGTTAGCTAATAGCACTAGTATAGTTCCATTTTATGCAGGATCAAAGATCCTGGGACAAGATAAAGCCTCCAAATAAATATTATATTACCTGAAGTTTCTAGTACATGGTTTGCTGGCACCAATACTTGTACTCTCATGCCAATTAAACTTGAGCTAAGGGAGGAAATGGTAATTTATTAAATTAAATTCATACCTTCTACAGCACATACTGAAGAAGGATAAAGAATCTTTTGGGCCCCAGAATTTTATATTTAAGTCTAGAAATGGAAGTGGGGTGCTCTAATAGACAAACACATTATTTAATGTTACCCTTCTTATTAGAGTTAACCCCTAAATTTAATGGTATCTATTGAAAAAGTGAAATGCTTCTTTTATGACTAATTTTTGCATCAAAATTTAATAAAAAATGATGTTCACAAATGAATGGCATTACAATTATTATCCAGCACCACAGCCAGGGTTTAAATGACTAATTTTAAAACTCATAGGGACAGAGGGATAAGCCCGTTTGATTAAGTGTAAGAATGGCCAGCAGTTCCATATTCTTGGAAATGATCTAGATCCAGAGTAATACTGATCCATTTCATAAGCTGAGACAAAATTTGCATTAATGGGTGAACCCATATTAATAATGACTAAAGTTTTGTACTACTTCCACCCAAATTATATTGGTACTAAAATTTGAGATTGAGAATATAGAAGTACTCATAATAGAATACATACTGATCAGATAGAGCAGAGGATATAATAGAAAATAAGAATAAACAACATCTTTATCAAAAAATTCTTCAAGGACATTGATGCCACCTGGAGCAGATAACACATAACATTCATTATATGAGCTAAAAATTTGCGACTGAGACAAAAGAGGTTGGTCAGCATTATGAACCTCGTGCTTATGCTGACTTCTCTTTTTTAACTCATCAATCTGCTTTTATCAACATTGTTTTTCCTTGAATGTATAATTTGCAATGACCACAGGGAGCTCTCTTATTCTTGAATTTAATTTTAGGAATTACCACATGAACATAAATTTAAAGATTACTAGCCAAACTATGGGTGTACCACACCATTAGGGATCTCCATTAATGTCTCTTTTTATATTGAAAATGGACTAAAAATTACTTTTGAGCGACATAAAATGGAGCAATAATTGAATATGCAAGGAGCAGGCAGTCATTATAGCTGAGATAGTATCATCCAAGGTAATGGCTAATAAAGTCTTGTTTTCAGTTATATAGAATTTGTTCACTTCCAATTCTTTGATGAATGAAGTTTTTACTTGAGCCCAGGTTTGACAAGCTTGAGTTGGAGAACCATAATCTCTTGATTGAGCCAGCAATTACAAGATCTGATGTGCTGAATCTTTTTGTGATCAGAGGCTTTGGCATAAAAGCGGCAAATGAGATTTAGTTTGGACTGCCAGTTGTGGTGTGTTAGAACACAGAAAGTAAGCCAGAATGCTAAAGGCACTGCTGCCTAAACAACTTGAAGGTGGGACAGAAGATGGGAAAACCACAAATGGTGACTCAAATGGTGGTAAGGAAAAAACTGACATACAACTAGGTTGTTGCCACTATGTAGCCGGCAGATTCATGCATAGGAAAGATTATGTGCTATGAAAATGGGGCTGGGTTCCGCCGCAGAGTTGCCGGCAAGAGGGCAGGTGGCAAAGTTGCAAAATCTCGCTCAGCAGGGAGGTAAAGCTTTCAACAAGGGTGACAAATCCTTATGCCAAATAGCTTCAGCGATTGGGAAGTGTCTAAGGATGCCCTGAGTACAGTATGCTTAGTCCATGACAGTAGGCAACATTGTTTTTATGATGTCCATAAGGGTCCAGTCATTGCGCAACCCAAGATCATTTAATGGGTTGGGTTTTGCGACAGATAACAAGGGAAATTTTTCCAGTAAGAAAAATTTATTCTGTGCGGGGAGTTTTTTATTGTAAAATAAAAAGAAGAAATCACCCAACAATCATACATTTCTTGGATGTTTGCTTAAATATTTAGTCACTTAGGGAATAAAGTGTCATGCATGGATGTGGGGGCTTTGATTTTAAACTAGAATAATGGAATCAAAGGGGAATTATTCAAACCAATTTGGCATGTTAGCGGAATACCAAGTCAATGTCAATTTTGCCTCTGGCGCCTGAATCACGTCACTATCATGATTGCACCTGCCTTAGCGGTTGTCAGGGACTGGTGCACTACTGACCTGGTTGGGGGTAGCTAACCATGAGTTAGCATAACCAAGGGGTTTAGCCCAGTATGACAAGGACACTAGAGATGTCCAGATATAAGGAATGGTGGGTAAGCTGGTATGGGAGTTGCTTAAAGACATGGCTTTAAAAGGGGAAAGTTGGAAGGGAGTTTATTGTAGGCTGGGGTGGTAGATCGGTAATGATAACACTTTAGTAAATAAACTTAATAATGTTTGCATTATAAGAATAAATTTATTGACTGCAAAGATTAACCAAATGAATGCCTTGGTTTTATATACCATCCAACTTCCTGGACTTACCTAAGCTTAATTGATTTTAAACAGTGCACTATTCTTCTCTGGAGCTTATGGGATTGCAACTTGCATGTGATTTTGAAAGGCAGTGGAAATCATCTCAGTCTCATCATAAAATCGTTTTGGTGCGATTAATTGACTGAATACTATTATAAATGAAGTAATTTAAACGATTAATAGAATATATTCACTACAATCATTAATCTGATATGCAATTATTTGATCTAACTTCATCACATATCATATTGATCTGACTGACAATATCTATAATCTCAGGAATTCCACTAATGTCAGGATTTACCCTGACAGCGGTGGCGTCTCACTCAATGGGTGGCAAGGACCTCCCAGGGCCATTCCACATAGAGATGGTCCCAATTTGGTTGTAAACAGATTTAGGACACCCAGCCCAACCGCCCCCCAGTTTCCCCACTTTGTTTGCAACTTTTCAACATTCAGCGGCACTGGGCTCTCCACAAAGGGGAGGGTTCATTTTCCTTTGTTGATCTGGAAAACTCAAACCCAGCATCTGGAAGGGACTCACTTTATACTTCCCATGTCATTCCCTTTCTGCTGCAACTTTGGATCAAACCACCTTGATACACTGCATCTCTTCACCTGTCATCAAAACGGGAATAGGTGGAGGGGCCTTCAGGGGGTAGGATGTAAACCGCCGCTCATCTACCAAATGAGCGAGATCACCCTGTGTGATGAGGGGATGGCCGCCCTCTTTGGATTCTTCTTGGTGGTAAATGGGAATGCCTCCCGGTCCAAGTTCAGGGGGAACTCCCTCAGACTTACAGACATTCTCCATTGCTTGTTAATGACAAACAGAAAGGTTTGGATACTACCTTCATCTGGCTATTACTTATTTTTGAACGTGGGTTTAAAAGAATAAGGTCTACTTGATAACGCATTGAAAGCTGGTTACATAACTGGTTCAGCCTCTGAGGCTTCAGACTTGGAAATATGAGCTTGAATAGGAGCATGGGCATATTGTTGCCGTAAGTTGTAAAGATCATCCTGTATTACCTGAATCCATTGAGTAAGGTGGTCCACCAAAGATAATTAATTCAAATTTGAAATCAGGCAAGAATTTCATTTTTTTTGTTCATAAGAACTCCAAAATTAGCTATCATATGATCAATAGAAGACATCAAGTATTTTGAACTTAGTTTTGTGGGTGGTTTGATTGGTCATACATAGACAATAAGCATTATTGATACCATCCAATAAATTAGTCAAGGAGAGATCCAGATCGAAAAGCTACCTCTAAAGACAAAAAATATAATTTAGAAGAAGCTCTAGTTTGTGTTTTCAAATCTTGAACTATTAACACCAACTGATCAATGCTTTAGAATCAGGAATTAAGACAGTAGGACCGGAGACCTCAGTGGCCGTGGTGGCCTACACAAACCCTCACAACCAAAAAGCTCAATGCGACCTTGATCATCAGTAGATCCCAGCACATTATAAGAAGAACTAGGTGGCCATGGGGTCCAGGTGGACCTTTGGGCTCTGGTGGACCTTCTCAATTCTCATTGGCATCCACAACTTAAACGTGTTTGAGTAATTTATCAAGTAAAAAAAATTGGGCATCACACAGATTTCTCAATTGATTTAACTGAGAAGGAAACTTAGTTTTGAGGTTAATAAGCCATTAGTGAATAGGGGAACAGCAGCGGTAAGCTGCTGAGTCACTTTTTGTCATAGGTAAACATCAACATCATTATCAATTGAACAAGATGGTTGTACAATTCATTTATCAGTCTCTGTTTGTCAATTATTGATTCACAATTTTAAATTTTAAATTTATTGCGGGGAAGGCTGACCATGGGATGGAAACTTCCGAATATGACTCAGGAAAGATAAACTTAGTACCAGGGGAGGCACCCCAGAGAAGCGATGCTATCTCTTGTTGCCAGCGGGAACGCCACTTATGGGGAGGGGGAGGGAACGTGTGAGGGGGCCGTAGCCACTATTGAGCACGTGTGGAGGAAGGGGTCTGATTTGATGAACCAGACTGGGAACCAGGAGGAGACCAGCTGTCGGTGATGCGGTGGGAGATATCCAAACATCCACACTTGAAAGTGGTCCACCAAATGAGACCGGAATCTGTGGACAGCTTCTGGGAGGGTGGGGATGGAGCCAGCGATGGCATCCAAGACAATCGTGTGGATAGTCCACATGGCAATTGCAACCACTAGAGCATGGAGGGATGGTGGAAGGGGGGAGGCCATTGATGAAGCAAACATATCTCTTGACAGACTGAAGGGATGCGTTTGATCCTGGCCTAGCAGACATTGGACTTCGCGCCATATCACGTTAGAGGTGGGGCACTTCTCCAGGCGGTGGAACAGCGTTCCATACTGGCCACACATGACACAGGATGAGTGTAAAGCGTTAGAGCGCTCAGCTGTACGATACACCCGCCTCAGGCAGCGCCACACATGGGAGCGGACTTGAGGCTGCAACAGAGGATGGTGTGCGTATTTCCAGATAGTCTTTTGGGTCTCAGTGGAATAAGGGATGTCCATCATGTCCAGGTAGTCCACCCTGGATAGGACTTGGGGTCAAATGGGGATCACGCCATCATGGATGGGTAGCCCCTGTACCTCTTGTGTGAACTGAGGAGAGGGGCGGCCTCTTCGGGTTGTATGTCCACTAATATGAATTCTCCACTCTGCGCTTCGCATGGAGAGTAGGATTCGTTTGTAGTGAGTTTTAGTCCCGTGAGGACCTGTGGCTGATGTGTGTGATGCGAGGTATTTCATCAGGGAGTGGGGGTTTGATGGATTGTTGAGGCCCAAGGCTCAGGAGAAGTTGGAGCGGGCCGCGCGGGACCAGTGTTGGGATGGGAGTGTAGGAGCAGTGACGGCCGCGATCCAGGTGCCCAGGATCTTGGCAGCATGGGCTTTGAAGTCAAGCAGGCCCATGCCACCTTGATGATGAGGGCCAAACATGACCTCTAGCCGTACTGGTGGAGGGCGGCCTGACCAAAGCCATCCTTGCAGCAAAGCATACAGGGATTTGAAGAAGCTTGGGGAGAAGGGGATGGCGTGGGCTCCAAACCAGACTTTGGATAGGAGCATAGAGTTGGCAAGAACAACCCTGCCAGTGAGGGTAGTAGGGTGGGCTCTGAGAGAGGCGATTCGCTTCGTCACGTTGTCCAGTATATGGCACTCCATTACTGCTGACGCATATCCGCCTGCCTCCATCCACAGTGCCGCGTTGCTTACCCGGGAATATTCCTGGATGAGGGCTTAAAGCGCGCATGCATCTTTGTTATTAGACACCCCCACCATGCAATCATCTGCAAATGCCATCATCTTGACTGGGGTTTGGCTTGGCACATGGACCCCAGTGAGGTGGGCATTCACATTTCGCAGTAGTGGGTCAAGGCTGAAGTTGTATAAGAGTGGGCTGAGGGGGTCCCCTTGTCGCAGGCCCCTTTGAGGGCGGACTACTTCCGTTAGGAAGCCTGGGCCACGCACTGCCATTGTCGCAGATTCCGTGAGCAGCATCACCCAGTCTATGAAGCGGGGGGGTAGGCGGAATTGATGGAGGCAGGTCCTAAGGTATTCCCAGTTTACTCTATCATAGGCCTTTTGTTGGTCCAAGAATACAAGTGCCCCAGAGGCTGTGGACTGACATACATTAGCCACAGAGTGCACGTTATCCCAAATTGACCTTCTGGGGATGAAACCGAATTGTTCTGGGGAGATGGTGGCAGATGCTACAGTCCCTAAACGGTTAGCTATGATTTTTGTTAAAATTTTGGTGTCTGTGTTTGTTAGAGAAATGGGGCGCCAGTTGGCTAAGTTAAGCTTATCCCCTTTCTTGAAGAGTGTGACAGTAAAGGCTTCATGTCCTCCTGGTAGGAGGTGCATTTCCAACAGGCTTTGGTTGAGTGAGGCTAGCAGCAATGGGGATATATGTTTGAAATATTTTTTGTAGAACTCATATGGAATGCCATCTGGGCCTGGGCATCTTCAGTTTGGCGCTTTGCGAATGGCTGTCCATAATTCATTCGGAGTAATTAAATTCATATTTTCCAGGTATCAGAAAATGGTGCGGATATGAGCTCAGTCAAGAATTTCCGCCATTTCAGCTGGCTGAATTGGTTCAGCTCGGTATAACTTGGAGTAATATTTTTGCGTTTCAATTGCCACTTTGGCCGGTGTGTCCGCAATGAAATTATCTGATCTTTGCACCTGTGTGCAGGCCACGCTCTGGCGTGGTGCGAAAATTTTTTTAAGCAGTATGCGGTGCACTTGTCACCTTTAGTGATGCATGTGGCCCTGTATTGGACACAAACCTGATGTTTGTGTTGCCTTTCGAGTGCGTTGAGGTGGGCGGCTGCCTCTGCCCACTTCTGGCCCCATGCAGGGCTGTATCCTGTGGCTGGAATGTTGGACTCCAAGTGGGCCAATTCCACCAGCGCGCGTGAGATAACCGCCGATGTGGCTTGTGAGCGTCTGGAGGAGAGATGGCTATAGTGGCAGATGGTGTCCTCTTTGAAAGTTGCCCATGTGGAAATGGGGTCCACACAAAACGGTGCAACAAATGATTTCACCAAAGTAGCCTCTTCCACCCACGTGGAAAATCCTGGCGACGCGAGCTTGGGGGGGCAGATTTTGCACCAATGTGGGGCCTTTGCAACTGTGATGGGTAAGTGGTATGTTATTGAGACCAGTCGGTGGTCAGAGAATTCCATTTTTGTTGTTTTGAAGTGGGAGATGTGGGGTTGGAATTTCGCTGGCATTAGAATAAGGTTGATGTGGGTCATGGACCTTAATTGGCCATTGTGGACGTGGAGATGCATCATGTTTTCGAGCAGTGAGGCATGTCATGGCAGTGCATCCATTAACCCAAGGGTGGCTTTTAAAACGCGTAGTTCTACGTGACCCTGTGGGGTGTGGGGTGAGGACAGCCACCGGTCCATTGGTAAGGTTAGCCAACAGTTCATGTCGCCAACAGGAAAGAATTGGGGGGTAGTGGGAGGGATTTGACCGGCGAGAAAAATTCCTGACGCTCATGTGCACCATTTGGGGCATAGATGTTGATGATTGTGTGTGCAACGTCAGCCCACGAGAAGGTGATGACAAGCACTCAGCTATTTAGGAATGTTTCTGAGGATGTGAATTTGATAAAAATTTTTCTGAATTAGCACCCCACAGTGCTTTGACCAAAAGGATAGGGATGGGAGGAGTATTGTTTTCCAAGCTTCCTCAGAACCTCATGGACAGTGGGACTCCTGGATGGCCAGGATATCCACGGGTAAATTGTGTTATAAAAAACTCAGTTTCCTAGCCCAGGATGGGGAGGCCTTGAGTCCGGCGATATTCAGCATCCCTAGAGTGAAGGTTTCCCCCTCACACCTTAGGTGTGAGGGGGTGGGCCCCCGGGACCACCAGCCTCTTCAAGGTCCCCACGGGCTTTCACAGCAGTGCAGGTGTTAGCAGCAACGCTATTGGGGTTTTGTTAATTTTTGCAGAAAGAGTCGCGTTGGCTTTGGCCTTCGCTTTTTGTTTTCCCGACATCAGACGAATTTTTTGCGGTGCGGATAAGTTTGGTGCACCATCAAGCGGGGCAAAAAATTTTTTTTCAGTTGGGATAGGTCCCAAGTCAGTTTTGACCGGAGCTTGGGTGCAGCGATTGGGTGAGATTGAATCTCCCATCAGATCCTCAGATTGAGTGGCCCACTTGGCATGGGCCTCCCAATCTGATTGGGTGATGGATTCCTGAGTCGCTTCCACTGCGGAGGTCTCCATGTCCTCCTGGCATTGTGAGAGTGGGATGGTGGTGGTGGCCTTGGCCGCTTCCTTGGCCGTGGCCCTATGGGCCTGCTTGGCCTTCTTCCACTCCTGCGGGGAGATGTGCTTTAACAATAGGTAGCAGCCTTGTGCTCCCCATGGGAAAGCCTCCTTGGTGCTTGCAGTTGGTTCGTAGTGCGCCTCTCCGCTGGCCATGGCTGCTGAGGGGTGCTCTTGGAATGTGACGCCCTCCTTGATGGGGCATGCATGCACCTTATGGCCGAACGCGTCACAGTGGGTGCAAATGGGGGGCGCGCTGTCCACGGTTACCCAGAATGGGTGGGTGGTATGCCCTGTGATGTCAATAAAGGTGAAGTGCGGGATCTGGGTTAGGTCCTTCGCAATCTCCTCAGTTGGGGTCAGAAATGCGATGGCTTTGCAGGTGCACAGGTGTGGCATCAGCGTGAAATGTTGCATTTTGAAAGATTGTATTTCGCCATATATGGCGAGACCATCTTTCAGGTGTTGCTCCAAAATGTCACCTTTTACTGTAGTAGGCAAAAAGTCAAATGTGAGGAAAATTTGGTTTGATTTTGTCCATCTGGTGCATTTGGTTTTGACGACCCATTGCCCTTCAAGGAGGTTGACCACTATGTGCACCACTGCAGCCTTGTCTGCTGCTATTTTGCTTTCGAAACCTAGGTCCAGCCAACCGCGTGACATGGAGTGAGGTGCAACATACACTGCAGTCAGGAAAATTTTGTGTACATCTTCACAAAATTTTTCCCTTAAGGCCATTTTTTGGATGTCCAGATACACATGGACTCCAAATTCCACCGACAAAAGTGGCTGGGAGTGTGGCGTGTTGATGTACTGGTTGCATCGTGCTTGCCACGCGAGTATCTCCAGGGAAATTGTGACCGCCAGTTTTTTGAGATTTTTTTCTATTCCGCCAGATTCTCCAGGGCATTTTAAAATGTTAGAGGCCGCGGGCCTTCCACCTGCTCCTCTTGCCTTGCTTGCCCAACTGCTCCCAGACATGGGCGCAGACTAATCTCCTCTGTGAGATTATCAAACTAGATTTAGTCTTTAATTGAAAAGGTTGCAAAAGTGTTTGCAACGAGAAAGAAAAGTTGATTCACAATTTTCATGGCCAAAATTAGAGGCAGCGTCATATAAATTTTCCAACTAAGAGTGAAACCGTTGAGCTTTAGAGAATTGGATCTAATTTGAGGTGATGTAACCCCAATTCTGTAGCAAGTATTGAATGGCTGGATATAAGTACTGCTGAGATACTTCTCAATTTGCTTTAAACCAACGTCAGCACTTTCTAACAGCTGTGGAGTATATATGCATCATACTAGCTTAAACCTGAGAGTCTCTGGATCAATTTGATCGACCACTCAGTTGAAAAGCCCCTTCAATCAATCTTTTTATTGTTGAGGTAACATCCATGGCTTAATTCTGGTAAACTGAGTTGTCAGGGCCATCAATGGCCAAATTATAGTAGCATGAAATTGAAGTTTGGTAACATTAGAAGAAATTATCTCCTGCAGTTAGTGGTTTTTCATTGGGTGATACTATTTACTTCTCTGAAAAGGGACTCTCTTTGCTAAAAATATTCATCATTTGTAAATATATGTCTTTATCAGGCAGCCTCAGAAGCAGACCTGGCAGAAAGCACCAGCTTCATGATTTTGTTCAGAAATCAAAGGAGCGGGTGCTTTGAAGCCTACAAAGTTATTATGTTTGTGGCACTAGCAACTTACTAGAGGATAATTCTCTAAGGTGATTGTGATATAATTTGACGTTTTAGGTCAAAGACAAAATGTTCTTTGAATAAGTGATCACTTTATTATAAAAAATTTATAAATATTTATAGGATAGGATTTGATATGACTCTGAAACAACTGAGGTGCCTCATGGAGAGCAAGATCTTTCTTATTAGATGACTGAAATTTTCCCTATGGACGAGCATATTTCCTTTCAACTTTCTGGTCATCAGATCTGACACAAGGACTCCTATCAGCAAAAGTAAACATTCTCAAAGAATAGTCAGAACCTTCAATCATAGTTGTTCTATTACAGTTAGGTGTAAATTCATGAACTTATATATTTTTATCTCATAAGGCTTCCCAAAAAAAAAGCTGGGCTTGGAAATGTATATAGATGTAATTGAATCACCTTTAACCATAAGCTTAAATCATATTCCTATTATTTTGGTCATCAATTCTTTACCAAGTGGATTAAAGCTAAGGCGATTTGAGATGAGGATGTAATGATCACAGTCAATTACTCTGGAGAACATCATATAAAGACATGGATGCCCCAGATGATACTAGCCAACAATTTGACTACTTTATCTCTAATGTGATTCCCCATCTTATTGAGATCATGCAAACAAATGTGTCTTGCCACATTGTACCACCTAGAAACCAACATAATTGTTATATGAGTAGATGAAAAACTGGTTCTTTGCTTTTGAATTTAACAAAAAACACCATCACCTTAGCTTCACATTTTGGGTTTATTAAGTTTTATACAACATATGTTCCACATAGCACAAATGGAAAACCTAATATAAAGATTTGTATGGTCAATTTCCAGCTCTACCACTGATAATACAATTCTCTACTCAAAACCCCAGATATTAACCGATTGAATTGTTGTATAATACATAACTATATGGGCAATTCCTCAACCTATGAAAATCCCTTAAGTAAGCCCCATTATAAGGTTGTTTATATTGGTACTAAAGGATTAGCTGATCAGAATATTAATTGAGTCTCAACTAACTCGCACACTGAATAAATAGCTTAACAAATTTTAAATCCCTTTTATAGGCTTTAATTGGTCTAAAAATCCTAACAATAGAGGCATTTATATACCCCTGACTGCCACAATAATTTAGAAGCTGGTTACCATGATGGAAAAGGATGTACCAGTATAAATACAGGTCGAAAAGAGTATGGGCAGACGTTGGAAATGACACCCTAAGTAACCCCCTTTATACCTTATGGTTCAACCACTCATGATGGACAAACTACCAAAACCCCATTTAAAAAGAATTTCCCCATTTGTACAACCCAAATATATGATCATTTTACTAAATTATCAATTAAGTTAATTCTAAAAACTCCATAGATATGATGACCAAGATACCCATGCAGCTGCAAGAGCCACAAGTGTCACAGGTACAACAGGATCCATAATTAATCCCATAAAAAAAGCCACGCATTCACAAACTAGCAAGAGCTCCACAGTATGATTTATGCAAACGTGGAAGATCGTAGAAACTTAGGGATTATACTCCATTGACTCTGAAACTAGGTTACAAATGCAAAATTGCCTTATGAGAAAAATAAATTTGTTAAAATTTAAGTCCTACTTTAAGTACACTAAAAAAATTCAAACAATATAAATACTTTCCATATTTTAGAATAAAAACTTTCCTTTTCAGATTCTTCCTTTATTGTTGTTTTCTATGGTGGTAATAACGCCAAATATAGAAAAATCACTGTCAAAAGTCCAACCTTAGTCTTATTGTTGCCAACTGAGTTTGAGAGGAATTCTGGTGAGCTTAATAACAGCCCCTATTATGTATAATTCCAAGGCTTCAGCATGGTTATACACGCTTGGAACCATGTAAAGAAGTTCAAATAACCAGAGAACAAGACTCTCCCAATTGCCTGGCAATGAAACCTGTGATCAGTTAATATTTTTATAGCAAGTGATTCAACCCTTTTCATAAGCTCCCCTGGAACAAGAGAGTCACTTTAGCAATAACTGATGCTCACTAATTGGGACGCCATCAAACGACTGCAGTTATTTCTTGATGATATCATGGAAGTGTACCATAGAGAGAGACTTCCAGAAAACATGAGTCTGGAAAGTATGTACATGATGCTTAATGATTTAAAGCAGAAAGTAGCTCATTTGATAATTATCTAGGAAGAGTCAGACCACCACCAGTGCAAGAAGAAACTAGAGATTTGGACATTACTTAAAAGAAAGAAAGTTTGGAATTCCTAGAGAATGATAAAAATAAAACCATAAAAATACTAACTCAATTTCTACCTTGCTGGAAATCCATGATGACTATCTGGATTTCTTAAACTGAATGTGGATAATATGAAATTAAGACGCCTTCTACATCTCAGACCGTTGCCTACTTTTGGAAAACTAAATAACCAGTACCAACATATCAGTGATGGTTTTACAACCCACCCATTAAAATAGATCTGAAGGGGATCCCAAATCACATCCCGTTTTTAATAATAAGTTCACTCTTTGCAAGAGAACTATATCCAGATTTATTCAATTATATGAGAATAGCAGGGACAAAGCCACAACAAACAGAAAGTTCGCCATGTTAAAAGATTCATTAGCAGAGAAGTACTGGAAGTACATAGAGGCACACTTTGACCCCATAACACTTGGTCCTAAGGCAAGGAGATTCTAATTGACAAGTTTGGAAGCACACAGGGTAAAAACCATGTGGCAAGAGTTCCTCACCATGAAAATAATGAATTTTGAGTCAATTGTGAACTATCAAAACTAGTATTACCTCAAGGCTAACAACTTTGGACAACTGGAACATATAACCTAGTCACCACAAAGACCGTCTTGCATAGTTTGCTTAAAATTAAACCTACAATACCTAATTCACATGACCTTTGCCGTAAATCTATCAAATCTCTGAAGGCCATTAAGGAGGCTTTGATTGACTCAAAGCCGCTTAAAAGATGGAGGTAAGACATCAGAACCATCAGAAACGCCGCCCTGGTGAGAAGGTTATTTATGTTCTCAGATCAATAGGGTAATTCTAAGAAGAAGGCTTACAATCATTTGAACAGAAGTACCTAAATTTCACAAGTTTAAAGGTAATTTTTGACACAAGAAGTGCACTTCTAGAGAAGTTGTCCTAAGCTAAAGGAAGATAAGAAGGAAGAACCTAAAGAGGAGGTTTTGGGATCAGTCAATTGTGTTACACACCACATTAAAGGAATTCATAAAGATAAACCTGGTTCACAAGTTGAGTCAGGATAATATGTCATTTAAGCCCCAAGCAAAGTGGTTTTGCCCACCTACCTCAGACCTAACCAAGCGAAGCTTGATATCATAGAGAAGTCTTACTTAGCATAAGCTTTAAAGCTCACCCAGATTTTTAACAAAACCAATGGCGAGAATCTCATGGAAACCACGTGTAAGAAGATTGCAACTAAAGATGGCAAGTCACCCAAGGCTTGCAAGAAATCCTGACTTCCTGAGGAGTTAATAGGATTCAGTCAGACATTCAGTGTAATCCTTAACGTGTGCATAAATAATAGAAAGAGCAGTAAAAAAGTGAGAATTTATGATACATAAAGTCATAATATCAGCAGTACTGGATAGTAGCGTTATAAACAACATTATTTCTTTCAAGCTCATAAAGATAGAGGTTTTCTATGGGCATTTATTATCAATCAAGATCAGAGCTGCTGGTTCTAAGTTAACTAATGTACTAAGAGCTTATTCCGCACTACCCTTACAATCTGGACGCATTGTCTTGTCTGCTCCAGCTGTAGTACTTGATAACAGCCACTACAATTATCCAAAGGAACGCGGTTCCTATTTAGGTCTTGAGAGATCATTAACTTTTACTAGAGTATGTCATTCTAGTCAATTACCAAATACCGCTTGTGTTTCATTACAAGGAGAGAAGGGGCAGAAAGAACAAGTATGCATAATTAAAACTAAGCATTCTATCTACCCAGTAAGCTATACCCTGATGGCAAAGGGAACAAAGCAGCTGCCACTGGCAGTAGAAGCAGAGTCTTGTTTGCCCTTGTAAAAAAATCGCTTTATTGGTGATAGTGGGCTCTGCTAGCGTGCTAGGCCAAACAGTATGTAGACTGATTAGCCCTTGCTGTTTCGCCTTCATAGGCGTACCAACCCGCTACAAGTGCACGTCCAACCCACCAACCCAATAGACCAACAACTTCTCCTTAGTAACATTGCTCATCCTAAGAGTGCACTGGTAATCCTCAGCCCACTTCCTGGGCAGCCTGACTCCTTGCTCCTTCTCCCTCATGACCAATCACCATCCCCTCATAGGTGTGCCCTGGTGTTGGTATTTTTGCCCATATTCCCAGCCTGCTAGATTACCTGGTGTCGCTAGGGGAAAATTCCCTAAAGCGAAGTGAATCAGAAATCATTTGGCCTAAATTTTGGAGGAACTACGTTTGGGGGATTTTGGGATATTTACCTGGTCATATCCATCGGGGATCAATCTGGATGAATACCTAATATCTCATCAGGTGGAGTGGCCGATGAAATAGGGGCATCTGATAGTGATCAAAAATCAGGTGTAATGATTGGGATAGGTCAGGTTTCATCACTGACTGATTGGGAATGAGTAGTGAGTTGCGAGGCGAGTGATGCCACCTGCAACTAGCAAATCGATCAGTTGGTGAAGTGACCTGCCATAATGGGTAAAAAGTCCCATTACCTAAGAAGGTCGCTATCCTTATGGTTGGTTTTCTTGGATCGAGAGGAAAACGTTAGGGACATGTTTCCAACTTTTTCCATTTGAGGTCTAGAGGATGTCTAATGACGGAATCCTAGCCAGGATGTGGAAGACTACCACTGCTGAGATGAGGAAGGGTAATTCAATGGCAACGGCTGCCGTTTTATCAAAGAGGTGTCAACCAAGGGTTAGACAGCCAAATCCCCTATAATTTCCCTAGGATTCACTATAATAAAAAACAACTATTACTAAAAACAACAATTATTACTATGAAAAAAATTTAGTTTTATTGTAGATTAGGTTATAGTTAGACTATCAGCATCCAGTGTGAAGTTCCATCTCAAGGATATTATTGCAGAAGGCAATAATTGGTAGACTCTCAGAGAGAAGAGTAGAGATCTGAGCGGGGATTTAGAGATGAAGGGAATCACAATAGGGGATTGCTGCCAACTGTGTGTTGGGCCAAAAGAGACTGTCATCAGGAAATCTTAACAAAGATTGGGTGGACAGTAATACAGAAAACAAATCCCTACGAATATGACTTAACAAGTATTTAATCAGAAATACTGGCCAAAGTGTTGGGCCTGATAATAGTTCTAACTCAACTACGGATAATAGTCTCCATAC
>JAKSZP010017625.1:0-59613 GCA_022478985.1 Massospora cicadina
CCCCCCCACCCAAAACCCCCCCAAGGCAAAACCCAACTAAAGGGCACCATCTGATCCTCCCCCAAACCCTGCAACTCTGATGAAATACTTTGCAACACACCCAACCGCTACTGGACCGCAAAACACCAACCGATTTTCAAACGCATCCTGAAACCTAAGACAAGGGGATTTGAGCTTCTCCTATCACAGCAATCCAAAACTTTCCCCCAAAAACGGGTTACGTGCAACCCCACAGGGGACAAACAGTGAAAGCGCCTGCCCCATTTCAACCCTTTCCTTTTTCCCCTGAATGACTACTTATCTCCAAGATGCCCCAAATTGACTTAAAAGCAGGTTTGGGCCCATCCCTCCCCCTCCTATCCCCAAAAATGTGCTCCACAGTGTGGTGATACATCCCCATACGTTTAGAACAACTGACTGAAAACCAATGTTCAAAAATGCGCCATCTTTTGGGGACCCAACACATAGCACCCCCTGGAAGAGTGCCCGCCATCCCCATATCTGGGCCAATGTGATGCATTTTTTAAACAATCACCTCAGCTGAATTCTGACTACCCCCGTTTCCCTGGCACTCAACAGGGCCCTGCTTACCCCCCAGACATTAAGGGCTCTAATTGTGAGCATTGCAATATGGTCCATTCACACAATTACCCAAGACCTTTAAACAGGATCCTCCAATTTCAACCAAGCCGTCTCAGGTTCCACAGCCATTTAGCCAACCACTTCCAAGCCTGGCTATTTGGCTCCCCCAAAAATGGAAGAAACGGATGGGCAACGGTTCCAATCTGGTTCCTTCGTTATGACTTTAAAAAACCTCACAGTCTTCATGGCGGTACACCCTACTACCCCCTGAGCTGCCATGCCATTAAGGTCTAGTCATCCACCCCCCGTGGCTCCTAGCCACACATGTCCAAATCTATCTTTTGAGTTCCTGTGTTTTGCGCTCTCTTCCCCTTTTTTGTTTTTCTTTTTTCTTTTCCCCCACATATGGGATGTGTCTGTCCCCTGGTCAGCCATCCTTGAATAAATAGAAAAATTTCAAGTGCCCAATCTAACAATACTAGAATAACATATTATTATTATATCGCCTATAAATAAGGCGATAAGTAGATGTCAACAATATGACAAATGTTATTTAGATTTCCTCAAACTAAGGTGATAGAAAATTTAAGAATATCATCCCAAAACCAAAGAGAGTACGGGGAAGGATAGTTTAAACTAAGGGAATGTATATCCAAAGTCGCTGATATATAAGCAAGAAGTGGACATCGAAGGAGATTGTTAGTAGTTTTGATAGAGAGGAACAGTGAGGAAATGCTGTATTTACAAAATAAATAAAAGTGTTGTTGGGGAAATTGATCAACATATTTAATATCTATATAAAGTGTATTTTGATGTTGGCAATCTCTATATCATCATCCTATTGCTCAGTGGGTTTTACCCTGTGCTAAACCCTTCCAGCGTATAGCCCATCAATTTTGAAAAAGTATAACATAGCCTATGAAAACAGTTGGTTCCCAGCGAGACTGTACCAACTGTTTAAAAACATTTGAGGCCTTCCATGTTACCCACCCCAAATTTACCCTTCCTCCCCAAAAATTCTACACTAATGGCAATAAAGCTGCCCAAGGCCCATAAAAATTTCCCTCGCTCAGAAACCTGGTGGTGGCCCCTTTTCATTAGAAAAAAGGAAGGGTAGAGTAATTTGGAGGAACGTCCTCTTTTTTTGGCCCAGGTGGCTTTCCCCATTTTCATAAAAAAGGGTAAAAAAAGGCCAGCTTGCCCCCCATCACACAGCCCAATCTTCCCCATGTGGAAAATTTGTGGGTTGTTTCCCCTTTAAAAGGATTCTCCCCCAATCCCAGGATTAACTTTGAACAAATTAAATTTGAATAAAGGGGTTTTTTTTCTGAGCTTTCAATAACCAGCATTATCTTTATATAAAAGTTCAAAGAAAAGTTGAGGCAAGAGCTTTTGGCATCAATCCTTTGAGCCCCAAATCTATACTCCCAAAAAGGGGGGCAAAATTTGGGTAATAAATTATCAAGTGTCAAATTATTAGCAAAACTCTGTGGCATCAGGCCATTTACAAGCAGCCCACAGTTTAAAACCCGCCCCAAACACACCAAAATTTAAAAAATTCCCTTGACCAAATGGACGTTGTAGTGAACAGGTACAGGCAGATTGGGTACCTAAACTCTCCTGACCTCATGGGACACCCCCTACATGGGGTGGCCATGGGGGTTTCGCACATCGGACAAAATGTTCAATTCAGTCACAAAAATAAAAAAATTAGCAACTTGGGCACCCGTGGAAATGATTTTACTCTGCCAAATGCTGACAATTTCTAAGTCAGTTCAAAATAATTCTTTTTCCCCCTAAAGTTCTAGTTGGGTAAATCTCAAGGGCCCCAACCCCCCAGTTTAAATTTCCCCCCTAAATAAATCATCTTAATAACATTTTAACACACTGATAAAATTGATATAAATTTCCCCTTTAATTTAAATCTTTAAAATCTTCCCAAAAAACAATTTTATTTTCAATTTTCTACCCAAAACCTAAGGTAACTACAATTAGGCCCCTTGGCCTTGCATTAACTGGCTTTTCTTATATTATTAACTGCCCCTCTTAGAGGTCATTTGGGCTTATCATGTCTGTCCCCACAAATTTTCCCTAAATCTTGCAATTCCTATGCTCAGGCCCATTGGCCTTGAGGCTGGAATAGCTGGGCTATTTAAAATTGTTTAATTTATTTGCAGCCTATTGGCACTCTGTTATCACCATCTTCCAACCAATTTTAAGTTCGTTTGTGCAAAAATGCCACTGGCATTCTGGATAGCCCTTTAGGTGCCTGTACATTCCAGCTAGCATGCCTGTCCCAACTTTATCTGTCATTTCTCTGACAGCTACTATAGACCCTGGGTCATAATCAAGTGCATTTGTTCTGCTCATCTTTGGGTAGCTCAATCTTCCTATAGGCTAGAAATTTAAAATCATGGCTAAAAATATTATGCATCGCCCAAATTATCAAGCACATCATCTATGGTTGGTAATGTTTAACAGTTTTTTGGTGATTTTTGTGAACTGGCACTTTTGCAATAATGATGGGTAGCCCTACTGATGTGATGGGCTGAAAGTATAATGAAGTCTAACTATAACGCAACATAATGCCCTTAACTAAGATCCCAACAGTTCACAAGCAGAAAACCCTCGTTTTGTAGTGCCAACTAAGAGATTTATGTCAGATCAACAAGATCCAGTACTAGGTACAGGGCCTTGCCCCTCCAGAGCCAATGGGCTGGGTGCTCAGTTGGCACCTTCAACCCACTAGCCTCTCGCCTAGGTAGCCTGCTATATCTGCACCCATTCTCACCCAAGGTGGTTCAGCCACTGCCATAATCACTTATAACTTATCTTCTTTTTAGACCCTCAAGTGGAAGCAAACTGATCACCAGCATCATAATGGTGTCTCTTGCAGGTTTTTCTGTTGGTAGCAGCTGTTGTAAGTGGTTGACAAATCACAGCACCTAGATGCTCAGGGGTGCCAGCCTCCAAGAAACGCGCCTAAAAATCAAAACAAAAGCAGAAAATACAACATATGATCAAAGTCAAAGAGAGGGTGTTTGTTAGAAAAAACTATTGGCCATAAATAAGGCCAGCTGGGGATCTAGGAAGTGTTGAGTAGATGTAGGATAATGGGTTCAAGCTTTTGGGAATGGTTTAGGAAAATATAGTTTTTCAGCGTATTAGTATTTGTGGTTAGATGACAGTTGAACTGATTAAGCTCATAATAACTTTAATATAAACCAATTTCATAAAAAGATAATCTAAAATTTTTGTGAATCAATTTGACCATTTTCATGTTAATTCTTATGCCGTTGCAATTATAAGATTTAACCTTCTTCATGACTGATCCCTACAGGGTGAGTGAGATTTAGCCTCTGACTTGACTTGGGGTTTAATGTGGTGATTGCTATAGCCAAATATACAGTTTTTTCTAAAGCGATAAGATTGCCACATCTCACCCTGCCATTTTATGGCTATGTGAAGCACCAATGCACAAATGCCCGACGCCTTCCTTGAATGTACTCGCCGTCCAACTTCCTCTTCTCTGAAGCCAAAAAAATGTTAGCTAGCCAATATTTGTAGCGGCTTACTAGCAGAGACTCTTGTTTGAACCTCAGATATAAAAACTGGCACTTTTTTAATGGCGGCAGGGTAGCTAACTGATGGGAAGGGCTGACCATATTAAGATAACCAAACCATAACGCAACAAAATGGCCTTAACTATGCTCTCAACAGTTTGCAAGCAATGAACTAAAAATTAATGGTAGAACTGGGAGCTTTGCATCAGATCTACCTTGGCCAGCATAAGGTACACCTACTTACACTATCCAGAGCTATTGATCTGGGTAGCTCAGTTGACACCTTCAATCCACTAGCTTTCACCTAGGTGGCCCACTACTCTGCACCATCCTCACCCAAGGTGGTTCAGCCACTTTCCTGATCACTCATAACTGAACATTTCTTTTGGATCGTCAACCCAGCAGCAAACTGGGGCACCAGCATCGCACTGGCGGCAATTTCAGGGTTTTCTGTTGGTGGATGTAGTTGTAATTGGTTGGAAAACCAAATCACCTAAATACTTGAGGGGCAACCCAAGGATCTCGCCATACCAATCTTGACACCAGAAGCAAAAAATACAAGGTAAGACCAAAGTTGATAAATAATTATTTTTTTTAAAAAATCTCTTGTCCATCGATAATTCCATCTTGGATTCAGGAAGTAGCACTTGGGTGAAAAAGTGGGATCAAGCGTCAGTGAATGTTTTAGAGTTAAATGTATTAGCATATTACTGCCTCCACAAGTTTGATTCCGGTAGAGGAACTTTGGGTAGGGGATGACTATGACTGTGTTGGCGTTGCTCACCAATGCCCCAAACTGAGATAGCAATTAGCAAAGATGGTCAATGGAGTTCCTGGCCTATCATACTCTGCGCATGGAGGTTTTCTGAATTTTATCCTCCTTTCCAATTCATTCAATTTCCCCTCAATTGGTGTGGTATTGTCCCCAGGTAAGCACATCTCAAATAAAGTTAAATTATTATATGTACTATCATATTGTAAACTGTGGTTAGATGATAGTTGGACTGATTTATCTCACAACTATTTTATAAACCAAATTTTATAATTAGATATTCCAGAATTCTCCTGACACATTTTAAACATGCTTAATTTTAATCTCTCGCCATTGCAATTATAGACTTAAAGTCTCTTTACAACTGATCCTAACAGGGAGAGTACGCTTAGCCTTTACCAAAACATGGGGTTTAATGCAATAACTTCTATAACAAGAAACTTTTAGCTAAAGAAATGAGATTGCAATTATAAATGTCTTTAGCCTTCTATAATCAATTGCCGCATTATTTGAGCCATCCTTATTTTTAAATCAACACCAAGGAGTCCCAGAACTCTTGGTGGAACTAACTTCCTTGTCGAACCATCTGGGTAATTTCTTTACTAACAACTTAATCTGCTGCCTTTGAGCATCTAACATGATGGAGTCAAATTGGTAGATAATTACTGTATTGATATAGTGTACACAACATATTCACAACCCAAATCAAAATTATATTTTTCAAAATTCACACTATACTTTTCAAAAAGGCCAGTGCTTTGCCCTTTTCATATTTAGTTAAACCACAGTGGTATTCCAAGGTACCAGGGAATATTATAATTGACATCCATTTTTTCAAGCCCAAGGATATTTAGATTACTAAAATCTTTAATAATTAGTACTTCCTCAACTGTTAAAGTTAAAAAAAGATATTTAAATCACTTATTTTGAACAGAAAGGAATAAAAGATAGCTAAAAGAACCTAAATTCAAAATTTCAGGTAGGGTTGGGACCATCTAATACTAAAAAAAATTTCAGGTAGGGTAAACCCAAGCGAAGTAACTGGTTTTAAGTTTGTTTGCAGAATTGGGCAAATACTAGCAATATAATATTTGGTGTTAGAAACCTAATTTCTATCCCCACTATAACTTGACGGACAACTGTAATAGTTTTGCATTGATTAGCTTGTAGCAGAACGCTATTAGACTCTAAAAAATTTGGTTTTTAACCTCTGGGTACAGCCATAATATGCTGATGAATTGGAATCATATTTACCCTATAGCATGAGGTTAACTACCCCTGTTTCTGAGGCAAAAGGCCTCCTCCTTCCAATTGTAACATAGAAATAGGACTGACCACATATCTTCAAAGTGTTCTTTTCAGATTCTGATTTTAACTCCATAAGTTCTCAAAAATGTGTGCTCAATAAGAAAGTCATAATATGGATTTAGGAAAATGATGGTAGGTTCAGTTACAACCAGTGGGGCAAAATGCAGTGGCAACGCTCTGTAGGCTCATTAAGAGGATGTTTTATGAGGCCCCTTGATCTTATAAAAATGTATATTGATCTATGTCCAGAGCGAGGCCAAGCTTCTTCATAAGTTTAGTAGACACGATATCATTTGATGCCCCACTGTCTAAGATTGTCAGACATTTGCCCTCAAAGATGAACAAGAAGAATGTTTTAGGTCAAGTTCAGCTGATTAAGGAAAATTTCAGCCATTTGTAACTATCTGAGGATGGTATGAGTGATTTTTAATAATAATGATGACACAGATATTAAAGAAATTGGCCAAAAGTCTCAGGCCAATTCTTGGTGGAACCCCATTAATTGGGGTAACACGAGTTTAAAAACTTTATGGGCACCAAACAAAAAATTGAATGGTCAGAGTAATCTGACCACATGATGGACTTCAGGGCTACCATTGGAAGATACTTCCCGCACCACCCCAAAGTTTTAACGCACCTATGTGGGACCCCCATTTTATAGGCTTGGTGGGGGTCCCCCAAGGTGTAAGAAATTTCTCAGGCAGTGATTGACTAAAGTTTATAAAAACGTCACCACATGGGTACATTCTAGCCAAGTACAATTCCTCTTTAGTTACTCCGCTGCCCTAAGTGAGTTCCTGAGATATGATATGCTATTCCCACATATTGCCTAAAATGGAATAATTGAGGCTATTCTAAACTTATCCCCAAATTCACTCTGACTTTTAGAGTAGTATAAAACTAAACAGTCAGAATTTTGAGGGGATTAATTCTCATTTTTTCCCATGCTCCTATTAAAGTTCTTAAAACTCGATTTTTATAAGTTTTATATTTTTTAGTTTTAATAAAAACCAATGTGGGATACAGCTGCATAGCACCTAGCGAGCGTAACTAAGCTGGATCCACACAAAAAGGTGCTCACTACAGGGGACCCCTGTACGCCAAAAGTCGTTGCTCTTGAAAAGCAACTTAAAGATGCTTTATGCCACCTTAAGGAGCTTTGACAGCGTCATTAAAAACTCTCTCATAAAAAAATTTTCCCTGGGGAGGGGAGCATTGCTTCCTTACTTTACGTTTATGAAGCCGCTATGGATGGCACCACAGACAATCAAAAAGTTCGCTACATCCTACCTTGTTTGAGTCGTCTAGCACAAGAGATGATAGTTCTTAATCTGAACCCTTCATACACTTGGGCAGAGGTGAAAGAGTCTTCTGGATGAATTTGGATCACAACAGAGTTTACACAGGGAAAAACAGACCTTTATGCGCCTTAGTATGTTTGAAGGTGAATGAACCATTGCCTTTGCTGAACGCTTTTACCTCGCTATGCAAAGGTTGACTACCTCTAACATGCTTACCCTTGATGATGCCATCGCCGCCCTGTTAACTGGGCTAGCCTCTCGACCCTCTCTAGCCAGACACATCATCTCAGTGAAGCGTTACTTTAAAAATCTCCATGGCATGAAAGAGGCTTTGTTCAAAGTAGCTGAGTTCCAATTATGGAAATCTTTAGCTCCCATTATTGAGGAGCTACCACTTGTTGAGCAGTTGGGAGTGCATTCACCTGTGTCCATCCTGCCTACAAAACCTGCTCCATCAGTACGACCTAAAAAGTTTATCACTCCTCCTAATGAATCAGAGCCTTATAAGGATGAACAACCATACACCTGCACAAGCTCACTGATGCCTCTGTGCCTTCTCTTCCAGCCAAGCTGGAAAATGCATCTCATACAGCTATTCAATCTTCTGTGGTCGTCTCACCTACCTCCTTTGTGGCCTTGCCCGTTGTCATGTATACCCTTGGGGAGGAATCTGAGGGGGGTTATTATGACGTTGGGTTTTACATACTGGGAGCACCTGCGGAAGTAGAAGTGCCTGATCGTTTGAATGCTGGAGGAGTAGACGAGTCTACCATAACTGATGAAACTTACCTCAGCCAAATTCTAGGGTGTCCAAAAATTATTGACACTGCCAGTGATGGTGACCAATTCTTAACAGGCTTGATACACCCTCTTCATCAGGTTCATCCCATAAAAATACATCATAGATAAATACCCGGAGACTGCTAAAAAGCTAATTTTCACCTTTTGGCTTAAGAGGTCTTAGCTTTGGCACCATGACTTTGGAGGAACCTACACAAAAGTGGAAGTGGTTATACAAAAAGCCCGAATTCTGGCCATCTTGGATACTGGGTCCCCAGTTAATGTGATCTCCACAAAGCTTATCACGAAGATAAAGCTAGCGCTTGACTTGGAGTACACGCAATAGTTTGGAACTGCTTGCCCCAACAATACTCGTGCTATTGAGGCATACTCCTCTCTTCCCATTCAAATTAAAAAGCTTATCCTATAAGCCCCTGCTGTGGCTTTGGACAATAATGCATTAAATATGCTCATTGGCACTCAGTTTATGATTGAGTATGAAGGTATAATCAACCTGAAGCAAGGGAACCTCTTGTTAATCAACTATGAAGTCTCTTTAGTTTTATCCAATAAGGAACCCAGCAAGCATGCTTACTCTTGCCTGTTTGAATATCCTTTTTCAGCTATAGCCTTGTCCTATTCCACATCAGGTCGAAATACAAAGAAATTACCTGATTCAGTTGATGCTGAGGATGAAATCCCTTTTTATGCGGCAGATGAGGTCTTGATCAAGCCTGGGGAACAAAGAGTGGTTGACACTAAAACCACACTACAAATCCCCCATCATTGTCTATTGCACCTTTTAAGTATTGAGGGTGTTAGCCCCTTGGAGCCTCGCATCTTTCCTGGGATACTATACCCAGCCTATCAAAGGCCTATTACCCTTCTTTTAGGAAACCTCACTGGAAAAAATATGATCATATGGAAACACCAGGAGATTGGTAGAGGTTTCCTAATCCCAGTAGAGGACATTGAACATATCCACTCCGTTGGCTCTATGTCAGATTTGGGCTTACCCATGGACAACATGGTGTGCATCTTGCCCAATGTTCATTTTTCGGATAAGTTGACCCCAGTGGAGTTGGAGAAAGTTCATGCCTTATTAGACGGATACAATAGCATATTCTTTAAATTGGAAACTGACTATGGCCACATGAAGGGCTGGTGCCACTCCATTGATGTAGGTGATCCCGGCCTATAAGATCCAAACTCTTTAATTTAAATTAAAGTTGGAAAACAACAGATGATAACGGAGCTCCAGTAGTTATTAGACGCGGGGTTACTTGTTCCTTCACAAAGCCCTTGGTCTTCCCCTCTCTTGTTAATTAAAAAGAAAAATGGAGGCCATCATATAGTCTTGGATTACCTTAGGTAATTAGCCTCACCAAGATGGATAGCTATCCTATCCCTCGCATTGATGATTCCCTGGCCCAACTATCTGGCTCTAACTTCTTCTCCGCCATAGAGTTGGCCAGTGGCTATTGGCAGATGGATCTTTATTTCTCAAGATCAGGAGAAATGTGCTCTTATTTGTAAAAAGGTCTCTTCCAACCAACACGATTAACCCAAGTGTTGTGCAACGCCCCTGCCTCTTTCCAGCATGCGATGGATCAAATCTTGCAGGACCTCAAGTCAACTTGTTTCATTGTCTATCTTGATGACATCACGGTGTCCTCTAAAACCTTCAACGATTATCTTGATCACTTGAAGGAGGTGTTCCAGCGGTTATGTCACTCTAATATAAAGTTGAAGCCCTCAAATTATACTTTCTTCCAAAGAAAATTGGATTTCCTCGGCAACTCCATTTCACAAGAAGGTATTCAGCCCATGCAAGACAAGTTTGAAGCCATCTCAAAAAAGCCGCCCCCTAAAAATCTACGGGATATTAGGTATTTCTAGGGATGATGGGGTATTACCATCAGTTCATCCCTAAGTTCGCTCAACTTTATTGAGCCCCTTGTTAGGCTACTAACCAAGAATACCCTTTTTACTGGGGTGCTGAACAAAAGGCCGCTTTTGAAACAATGAAGCAACTACTACAACAGCGGGATAGCCTGCGACTTCCTGGTTATAATAAACCTTCATTTTCTTCACTGATGCCTCAGACTATGCCGTTGGGGCCATTCTAGCCCAACTCAATGAAGACGGTGTAGATCATCCTGTTTCTTATTTTAGTAAGATGCTGTCAAAGGCGGAACGTAACTACAGTGTAACAGAGAAAGAGTGCCTTGCTGTCCTGTTAGCTGTCAAGCACTACCGTCCTTATCTATATGGAACCACTTTCACTGTAGTTACAGACCACGCATCTCTAAAGTGGTTACAGAACATGAAGGAACCTACTGGTCGTTTAGCTCGCTGGGCTCTAAAGCTCAAGCCTTATGATATGAAGATTGAACACCATGCTGGAACCCTTCACTTAATTGTTGATGGGTTGACCTGACTGCCTGTCCTCCACTTAGATAACAGTGAGGCGGAAAGGTTACACGATCTTCTATTGACCCCAAATGGGTGGATGAGGATGAGCCTGTACAGAAAATGTTAGCCTGACACTCTCATAACACTAAGTGGAGAATGGAAAGTTGTATAAGCAGAAGGGGACAAGATGGCTGCCCTACCTTCGGCCCTCAGAACGTGTAACTGTTATCCTAGAAGCTCATTCCACTCTAGGTCATGGGGGGGCCAAGAAAACCTAAGAGTGGATCAAGTATCGGTAGTATTGGGATGGAATGATGGAAGTTATTGCTGATGTCTTGGAAGCTTGCCTTACGTGTAAAAAAATCCTGGTTTCAAGGCTCAATACCAGTATCAACCCACTACTCCTCAACAAACGTTCCATACCATAAGCTTGGATTAGTGAGTCCCCTTCCACAGAATACTAGTAGAAAGAAATTTATCCTAGTAGCTATTGACTATTTCACCAAGTGGGTGGAAGCTGTAGCTCTCCCTGCCCAGACGGCCAAGGCAACTGACACCTTTCTACATTAACACATTTTCACACGTCATGGCTGCCCTCAAGTCCTACTCTGTGATAATGGTAAGAATTTCACCTCCAGAGTAATTAATTTCTTGGCCACATCTATGGGAGCCTAACAACTAATCTTGGCTCCATATAACCCCTCCACCAATGGGACTGTGGAGAGAGCAAATAGAACTCTGGTTTCCATTATTCGAAAAATGGCATCCTCTGATCCTCTTCAATGGGATCAATATCACCCAGTGCTCATATGGCTTACTGGATTAGCTATCACTGGATACTAAAAAGTCCCCTTTCCGTGTATTATATGGGTGGGAGCCAGGCATACCTGCCCTTTTAGTCAAAGATGTATATTCCTCTAGAATTGAGGGACCTGATAAGGTCATGAGAATACTGGCTCAGCGCATCATTTAGCTCCAATCTGAATCTATGTCCAATTTAGCAACAACAGTGAAAGAAGAAGGGCAGGCTGCCAATGATCTCCAAACCCCCCTACCTATTTTCCAAGTGTCTGATATGGTATTGTATTACCATAACCGCATCAATCCCAGAAGCAGTAAGCTTGGATCAAATTGGAAGGATCTATTTACCATCACTTACAAGAGGGTAAATGAGTATTCCATCAAATTGCTAGCTACTGGTATTACCATTAATCATGTACATGTCCGTTTCCTATGTCCATACTCACCCCTAACATTCTTGAGGGGGGCGATGTCAGACATTTGGCCTCACAGCTGAACAAGAAGAATTTTCTAGGTAGAGTTCAGCTGAATAAGGAAAATTTCAGCCATTTGCAATTATCTGAGGATGTTATGAGTGATTTTAATAATAATAATGACACAGGTATTGGAGAAATTGGCCAAAAGTCTCTGGTCAATTCTCGGTGGAACCCCATTAATTGGGGTAACACTAGTTTGAAACCTCTATGGGCACCAAACACAAAAAATTGAATGGTCAGAGTAATCTGACCACACAACAGACTTCAGGGCTACCATCAGAAGGCACTCCCCACACCACCCCAAAGTCATTCAACGCACCTATGTGGGGACCCCCTTTTTATAGGCTTGGCGGGGGTCCCCCAAGGTTTAAGAAATTTTTCAAGCGGTTATTTGTAAAAGTTTTTAAAAACGTTACCACATGGGTACATTCTAGCCAATCACAATTCCTCTTTATTTATTCCGCTGCCCTGAAGCGAGTTCCCAAGTTATGATACACTATTCCTGAATATTACCTGAATTGAAATTATCAAGGCTATTCCAAACATATTCCAAATTCCCTCCAACTTTTGAAAGTAGTATAAAACTAAATAGTCGGAAATTGGAGGGATTACTTCTCCTTTTACCCCACGCTCTTATTAAAACTCATAAAAACCAGTTTTTATAAGTTTTATATTTTATTAAAAATCTTAGTGGGATCCTGCGGTGTAGCACCTAGAGAGTTTAACTAAGCTGGATATCTACAACAATATCTATGTTTTGAGCTTATTTTACTGTAGTATAATATAATTAACCTCAGAATAATAATCTTCAGAAGAACATATTATGTTTTCATCTACCATGTCTGATTGACCTAAATAATTTTGTAAACTTCAAATAATTGAGGTCTTGATTCTTTAAAAACTTATTTAATATTTCACTTGGAACCCATCTGACTTGGGGGTCTCACCAAAGGGGACTAGGAGCTCTTCTTTGTTTAGTCTGTTGAACGTAAGGCTTTGGTAATGATTTCTGATCCAATTCAGCCTCACATTCTTTAATTGGGTGCCCACTCCTACCATATCCTCAGCTATAATTTGTTGAAACAAGAGTCAGGGTGTCATTGTCATACATTTGTTTAATAAAAGGTGTTTTAGGGATTTTCTACCTGGGATTTCTTTAGAGGAGGCAAAGGTTGAAAATTCTTTTTCTACACTGCAATGTCTTTTTCCAAGTCTTCTTCATGTATGAGGTTCACATAATGAACCTTTGATTTTAGAACTCAGAGTAGTTCAACTATTTGCATAATGACCTAGGCTCTTTACATAGTTAACAGGTGCTCTGTTTAATATCAGGACAATAAAAAATAAAGGCATAAGCCCTAGCTAATATTTACCTAAGGGAAGTGGCCCAGTTGTGTGTTTCATGATGCTCCTAGTAACTTTTTTTAGGCACCGTAAAATTGGCAATTAATTGGCGGAATAATTCACATGTAGATTATACTTTCATCCTAATTCAAAATTAGTATTTGTTAGGCTTTCACTAAAGGGCAATAGGTCAGGTGGCATCTACTACCCTTTTAATGTGAAAAAAGCCAATTAATTTTATGAAGCTCCTATATTTGTGCATACACCAAATTTCACCAAAGCCTAGTATTTGGTATCTAAAAAAGAATTATGCTCTTGTGTAGAGGAAACCCTCTTAAACTAGAACAGTAAAAGCCCAGCCTACCCTGAAACCCGCTGGCGCATCAAGTCTTTTCTTTGTGTGCTGGCTCTCATTACTTTTTTGCTGATCATCAACTTGCTCAATACAAGGCGATAACACCGCAGGCCTAATAAATGAAGAAAACTTACAACTATAACTCTTTATGCCCAATGTCGCTGATGCTCCTATCCAAATGCTGTCTGCCATGGTCCACCAGCTAAAGTGGACGCTGGACAAAAGTATCCCAAAGCTTTCTCACCTTCTGATATGGCTTTCTAGGCTGTTAGCTGAGGTGCCATATTAAAATTATTTTTTATATTTAATAATCTCTTTGTTTGGCCCATTTGCAAATAAAGATGCATGGAGGCTCCCCCTTTTGGGTTGGGCACCACTCTGCTAAAAAACTAAAACATTATAAATCCATAATTAAGTCTCAAAATACCGCCGCCCATATTCCTGAAAATCATAAATTTCAACCTTTCTGACGTTTTTCAAATTTACAACGTTAAGAAACAACAAGTCAATTTTTTTCTGAGGAATGTTGTCCTCCACCCCAATTTCACTCTCCCTTTTATTATTTTCATATGATGTCTTTCCAATTTTCACGAAAATTTCTTTCAAGAAAGCGGTGGACCTTCAAAAATAGAGCACGTTTCATTTTTAAACCCTCAAAGAGTTTAAAAATGTTAAATTGGGTAGCAGCCAATCATAGTGGTCCATCACCTCTCCCAACTTCAGATCAAGTGACAATTATGAGTTGACCCTCTCCTCTAAATAACAAAACTTAGAAATTGCTGGAAACTTTATAAGATACCAATCCAAGAATTGCAGTGTCCAAGAACTATTCTTCCAACTGCAAAACCCCATTTTTATGTAAAGCTGATGACTTACTTGTGAAGACATTGGCCTATTTAGTTCTACTTACCCCTAGTTTCTTTATAAAAGCATTTCCAGTTGCTGCTCTTATGATTTTCTTTTTTATAAAAGGATGTTGATCATCATGGCACACATCATGGCCAACATGATTTACCTAGATGGTGAGACCTATTCTTATAGAAGTCTATGATGCCAGTGTCAGACATCAGCTGATAATGGAGATGAAATTAACTCTACTCCTGAGCATATCCCCGTGGTGATAAATCAATTGATGAAGTAGTCATTTCTACCTTATCCTCACATATTGGAATATTCAGCTAACACCAAAGAAATAGCTTCTAATATAAATGGATGACCTCCAGTCTCCTTTAGGAAATCATGTTGATTAGCATCATAGCAGCAGTTAATGAAAGTTCTTGTATGAAGAGAGCAGGAGTCCATCTCATTAAAGACAAACCTAAATTCTTAGAATATATGAAGTCCTAACTAAAATAAACAAAATTTTTTTGTCATAAGATCGTTTCATTAACTTTTGTAAGTGATAAATCAATAATAATTTATCAAAAGATATACTGCAACTGGATTCACAGCTTCAAGACTATTTATTTTTGGTCCCCAACCGGTTGACTAGTTTCCAGTTGCTTTTAGAGATATCAAACTAGGCCAGTTGACTATTTCCACATGTCCTGATAAAAACGTGGTGCTTACTATAGTAGGCTCTGAACTGTTGCAAATGAAAATGTTTAACCCACTATAGAGAATAACAACATTTAAAACTATACCCACAATCATACCAGAAGTGTGACTAACTTGGTTAGAATATCTAGATTAGAATTATCTCCTCTGCATCCTAAAGCCTTGGATCTCGAGGCTACATTGGATTTAATTATCCCTAATGTAGATCAACGTCATTATTGAGTTCAAGTCAGAATTATTGAAAAACAATTTAGCAATTAATAAATTGTTCTTATCTTAATGGCGATTGTTATCTCCGCTCTAGCGCTTCTGCAGTACAATCTAAATATGAATATTGTATGAATCAAACCAGTTACTAGCTAATGAGTTGGCAACTAATAATGATAATCTTCGCCATTTAGTACATCCCACGTTGCATCATATACTTCATATCCATGAAGTACATCATTCTGAGTTAACCTGACAATTAGGAATGTCATTAAGAATTACGCTCATCAGATGTAAATTTTCATAATACCGCATCAGCTTATGTGCAAGACAATAGATACACTATTCTGGACAACATACATTTGATAAATGAAGCTCAAATGCAACTTTCCTAATTTGACAGTGGGATCTCTGGTTATCTTGATGATCAATTTAATCCGCGGTTCCAAGAAATGTTGGTTGAGCTCAGAAAATTAATTAAATTTATGTCGCATTATGATCTTTGCAGCAAATTTGTCAGGAATTGACCCAACAAAACGTAGTATAAGGGCTTCCTGGTCCCAGGGAGCTTAGGGTTTTTTTTGGCTCTTATGGAAGAAAAACCCACAGGACCTTCAGAACCTCCAGGACAAGTTTTTCCGCTATCTGAAGATGATATCTTTTTGATTAAGATATATCCAAAGTTTATAGCTACACTATAGTCTCAATTGGACAAGGTGGCTACTGGATGTAAAGTCCGCCTTGATAGGAGACCCTTTGTCCCTAAACTTACATTAAGTTCCTTTTCTACTGAAAAGGATAACTTTACTGCATTTACCAAAGCTGTTGATGGACAACTAAGCCGATTGGGTGACAAATGTAAACGCCTTGACGACTTAGTAAGCCAATGTGTAGCTCATTTATGAGCCCATCAAATTAAGATTTAGACATTTTAAGATCAGATCGTTTAAAAGGCTTCAAAATCCTCCTTAAATCATACCTATAGTAAACTCAAGTAGAATTAGAGCCTTTACGAAGACAAATCATTGTACCAGCTCCACTAACTAAAAAATGACTTTAAAGCCTCTTTTTTAGCGTGGGCTATGTATTAATACTTCATCAACCCCAGTAGCTTCTTATTCAACCTAGTTTTATAGAAAAATTCGTCCTGGGATAGAAGAGTGTTAATTCATTCTTGCACGCATATGAGAGGGAGATGAAAGAAGCAATCAACCATCCTAAGTCAAGAAGATTCATTCCTGTCTTAAGTTTTGTGGCCAGAGAGATAATGATTCCTCACCTTCAGGATCGCTAATCTTAGAGTTAAGTTTATCCCCTCTAGTTCAAGGATTTGGAAGTGATAAAACCTTTTAAATTAGAATCAGGCTTTCATGAGCATTAGGTGTACAAGGGAGAAATTCCTTCTAATTTTGCTATTTGTTTTTATGCCAAAGCTCAGACTTAGAAGACTAATAAGAGTTTTATTTTGGTTGATGCCATCATAGCAGTAATTTCAGCCTTACAACCATGTATCAAAGTTTAACTCCACATAATTTTAAAATGTAATCTATTTTTATCCGAGATAAAGAAGCCCTTATCAAAAATTTCACTGTTGGTAGGGGTGCAAAGTTCTACCTCTAAACGACCAGAGTACATGAATAACAGCTAAAAGAAGATATTTGGTGTACCTACTGTAATGGAACCCGTCAATGTCACAAATGGTGGAAGCAACGTTCAGATATGGCGGGAAAGGAGGGGTCAACATGAAGGATGAGGCTCTTCATTTTGACATACCACTAAGCCTCAACCTAAGTCTATCTTACCTAATGATACTGAACTATTTATTTAAGCAGAAGTAGAGTTGATTGGATCTTTAAGTGATAATAATGTTCTCTATTTTACCTTATTCCTTGGCTAAGACACTTATATACCTCACTTTGCCCCCACAATTTGGTAGCTTAATAGCTTTAGTATCATTAAAGGTTCAGAGACTTCCAGTCTTAGCCATTGTGGATTTTAGTTCACCTTTTAGTGTCATATCTTCCAACTTGTGAAGCTAATTAAGTGGCAAAAATGTGTCTTTGGTGGATTTTAGGATTTAAGAAGCTCTCTGGTGCGTTCAAACCTAAACTCCAATAAACTGGAGAGTAAAACCACTTAAAATAATAGAAATAAATAGACACAAAATACTAGAAAAGTTGTTAGTTTTATAGTATGTTAGTTTCTGTGGGGGGTAAAAAAATGAACTCTCTTACAATGTCACGGCTTAGTAATTGAACTCACCTCACACTCAAAGGGCATATGCATCTAATTATCATAAGGTTTGAACCAAATTAGGAATTATGGTTATTTGACCTATTGAAGCTATTGAATCTCTCCTTGCTTTATTGGAAGGGCTGATGGAGTTTTAAGATTGGGTAGGACAAGCCCGTGAGGTAATATTTTAATGAATTTGAATCAATCACCATGCGAGAGTATAGCTGCATCTTTTGGGACCCCCTCCAAACCTATAAAAGGGCCCAGTCTCTGTGGTGTGGCTTAAATTAGATTAGTGATAAATCGAGGAGGGACCTCAGAAGAGCTCCCTTGATTCCGCCAATGAGTTAGAATATTCTGGCTACCTAAAATAAAACTATTTAGCCAAGTTTAAGTAATATTGATAAAATTAATACCCTAATTAGGAGAATTTCACTGTGAATCAGCCAGGGTCTTATGGCCATTTTTATAATCTCTTCATCAAAATCTCTCTTTTTACAATATTAGACTTGCAATTGTCTGAAATTACTCCTTTTAAGACTGTATAGGGTGGAGTAAAGGCGTAAAACCTGACTTTCCAGTTAATGGTGACTTCAGAAGCAAAGGATCTGATGGAGTATTCATCCCCTCGCTTATATGTGATTACAAATGGTCCCTCCAATATATTTTTGAGCTTCTCACTCCTAGGAGTGATCTGATTGTGGATATACAGTACCAAGTCGGTATTTGGAAGGATGGAAGAGGGGCCCATCTCTCATTGGCAGCTTGACCTTCGTTAGTAACAGACTTCGCCAAGTTAGTCATAGCCTCATACTATAATTGGATAGTGTGCTGGGCCAACTTTTATATAGCTTGTTTAGGATCAGTCCTGTCAAAGAAGATAGATTTGGCCAATAAAGCTGGTACCCCAGGTTCTCGGCCATATAACTTATGGAAAGGGGACATTTCAATGATATGATGGTAACTAATACGATTGACCATGAGCATGCTGGGTAAGTAGTCCCAGTGGAGAAGGTCTGAACTTGCCATTTTCTGAAGTTTAGAGACAAGGATCATATTAACTCTTCCTACGGCATCATTGGTTGATGAATCATTGGGGGCCAAGGAAATTTTGTCCTCATGGAGGTGGCAAGAAGCTTTACCATTCTGGAAGTAACGTTTTTTCCATTGTTACAAAGGAGGAGCTGTGGGTAAACATGCCTTGTGAAAATATATTGATGCAAGAAAGTAGCTGTGGCCTTTGTAGTCTGAGCAAGGGAGCCACAGCTTCAACCCATTTAGTCAAATGATCTATTCCAACCAAGATATATCAATTTAGCCAGTAGTATGAGGAGGCTGATTACCACATACAAACTTATGGTTTGAAAGGGTTGTTGTGGTATTTTAAGTTAATATTAATAACAGGCTTAAAGCTGTATTGTTTTTTGCAGGTCGGAAAAGCATCCAGGATCTCAGCTATGGTCTTTATGATGCCCTCACAGTGATACCGCTCTTTAAACCACCCATAGGTTCCTTGGACTCTGTTATGGCCCATGATAGTATGAGACTCCATGATCTTGGGTACTCACTCGGATGGCCAGAGATAGGGCAACCAGTTTACTACTACTTTTTTGTTCAATTTCCCAAACTCCACCTTGGTGTTGTGGGAGTGCCATGATAGCATCTTTTGTACAGGCTCATCTTCATCATCTCACGACTCAGGAGTCATGAGATGGTCATGCAACCTCTCTGCTTCAATATTGTTAGATAATTATAAGTCTTATTGTGTAGTAAGAGTGTATTGGTTAATAATACAGACAGAAATAAGGATGAAATTGGCAAAGTCTTTGGCCAATTCTTAGTCAAACCCATTTATTTGGGGCAATAGATTTAATCATAATACCTGGCAAAGCCCTACGAGTTTAGGTGATTGGATTGCCCCAAATAATTGGCTGAATCTAGGAAGACTGTTAGAGGCTCCTCCCCAGGCCACAGCTAGCTTGGTACAGCCTACACTGCGGAGACTGGCCCTCTTGTAGGGTTGGAGGGGGTCCAAAAAAGTGCAGAATTTTCTTATCAAATGATTGGGTAAAAAGTATTAAACCCTACCCCACGGATCTAAACTTCCTGTCATCGCCCTCCATTGGGTGTTTCTGAAGTAAGGCAAGTTTTGAACGATCTGATAGATCCACCGCCCATATTACATAATTTGGAATTTACCAAGTAATCTGAACTTCAAGCCTTGACATTTAAATACTAAGTATCGACTTATTAAGAGGTTCATTTCTTTGCCATGCCAGTTTCACTAATAAAAGCTATAAAACACAAACTTTTTATTATATATTAGTTTTTGTATTTTAAAATAAGTGGTAAAAATACCATGTCTTTATATTGTTGAGATAAAAGGTCAAAAAGCACCAGCTAGCCTCTTCATTGCCAAAAATTAACAATTGTCAGTGAGTGAGACAAATAGCCATGTCAACTTATCAACATTCATATGCACATTCCAGATTGATTCTCAATGTTCATATTATGTTGCTGGAGCTTTAGAGCTCAGCGAGCCAACTGCCCAGTGGGGTCCCTCATATTTTGTAACCAATGCTAGGATGCCTGCTCAGTAATCACTTTGGATGAAGTCCCATATAAAAAAGGGTGATAGTATCTGACAGCAAGCAAGACGTCAAGGAACTCATTTTCATTGACACTGTAGTTGCACTCAGTTTTGGAGAGCATCTTACTGAAATAAGAAACAGGATGATCGACTCCATTTTCATCAAACTGAGTTAAGATAGCTCCAACTGCAGATTGAAGGCATCTGTGAACACAGTGAAAGGCTTGCCATAGTCCAGGTGGTGGAGTATGGGCTTTTTTGCAATAGTGCCTTGAGGGTCTAATTGCGGCCTTTTGTTCGCACCCCAATAGATTGGGGTGTCCTTAGCCAAGAGACATACTATGGGCTCAATAAGTTGGGCGAATATGGGAGAAAGATGGTATCACCCCATCATGCCTTAGAATACCTTAATGTCACGAAGGTTTTGGCGCGAGCATCTTGGATATTGCTTTAATTTTTTCTTGTAGAGGTTTTATCCCATCTTGTGATATAACGTGCCCAAGGAAATACAACTTTTTTGAGAGAAAGTCATTTAGAGGGCTTTAGCTTTATGTTAGATGCCCGCAAGCGTTAAAACAACTCCTATAGAGGCATGAGATGCTTGTTGAATGTCTTAGAGAAGACTGTGATGTCATCGATGTAGACAATCACACAGCTCAGCTTATGTTCTGGATAATGTTATCCATTTCCCGCTGAAATGTAACAGGTGCATTACAAAACCCCTTAGGTAGCTGAGTGGGTTGTAACAAACCTTCGCTGAAGATAAGAGCGCACTTCTCTTGATCTTGAGGATAAAGGTCTATCTTCCAGTATCCACTAGATAAGTCTATGGTGGAGAAGAATTTAAACCCAGAGAGTTGTGCCAGAGCGTCATCAATGTGGGAGATAGGATAACTTCCTTCTTGTAAAGCTATTCTTCTTTTGGTAGTCCATAACTACCCAATGACCTCTATTTTCTTCTTTAACAATAGGAGCGGGGACAACTAAGGGCTTTTGGGAAAGCAATAATAACCCAGCGTCCAGCAGCTGTTTGAGCTCTGTCCGCATCTGTAGCTCCTCAACTTTGGATTTGTGATAGGGTTTGGGGTGGATGGGGTGAGCATCCCCTACGTCAGTAATATGAGTTTACCAATTCTTGTGCCCATAGTTGGTTCCAGAGGTAGAGAAGATGTCGATATAAAACTCCAGTAAGGTGTGGACCTTTATTAAGCTCGGTAGGGATTAGTTCATCAGAAATATGAAAAGTAGGAAGAGTGCATAGTGATTGATCTGATAATAAGCTCATATCAGCCATAGATCCAATACAGTAAACTTGTTTTATTTCTTCAAGGTGATCATCATACCCCTTCCAATATCTTGTTGCTTTTTTACAGCCATATTTTATTGGTGAGATTTCCTAGCAGAGGGTTGATAGGTCGTTGATAGGCAGGGTATAGCACGCCCAGAAAAACTCTGGTCTCCAAGTGACTAAATCCATCAATGCTAGTTAGGTGCAATAAGAAGTTGTTTGAGATTTGTAGGGTAATCTTAGTATTGACTACCCATCGTTCACCCACTTTAATTACTACCTCTTCTGAAGCATAAAAAGGGATAGCCTCAAGAGCATCCACTGATGGAGGCAACATTTCATATGTCGTCCTGCAATGGTGTCATGTAATGATAAGGCGGAAGAGGAAAACTTAATGATTTAAGCATAATATTTAATATTAACCTCATCAATTTTCAGTTTCAAAGGAACCAAGTAGTTAAACAAGGAGAGATAGCCCTACTTCACGTCAATAAACCCTTCAAAGTTGGGCATGAAGTGGGTATCAATGAGTAGATCATAAGTAAAGTTGGCCAAAGCTACTGCGGAGGGCTGAGAGGAGAGGTTTCCAAATTGGATGGGTAAAGATGAGTAGGCCCAAATGGCGCCGTCTTGTTTGGCAAGCAGTTCTAAACTCTTGTGTATAGTCAAGGTCATGAGCAACTTAATTTTTTTCATAAGTTTGGATTACTCAACGTTCACTGGGACTCAGTGCCAAAAATAACCTTGACCTGCACTCCATTAAAAACGACCTCCACTTTAGTTAAAGTTCCACTTAAGTTGGGGGGAAGAGCGAGGACCCTCTTCAGCTAAAGAGTAGAAGCAATGCGTTTGGCAATTTTATGGAATTTATCCCGGAAAGACTGCAGCTTATACACAATCTGAGTGCGCTGGATTATTGTGGCAATAAGCTGGTCAGCGTCATTGGCGGTATCAGTAACCTCAAGGCCTCTCAACACCTGATATAGATATTTTTGGCGGGGTATCCTAGCCATATACGCTCTTCTGGGGTTAATTGATCAAGTACCTCCACTTCACCTGGGAGCTCTAAAACATAATGACCTACATCCTAATTAACCCCTAAAATTCGTCATCAGAGGGGTTATCAATGCATGTTAGGGAGCTCATAGGAGGTGAGGTATATTCAGGACTTTCCTTATGGGAAGTAAGTCCTGTGGTTGCTCCTCCACCTTACTAGTTTTTGGGGGAGGCGTTGGAATTTTCACAGCTCGATTCTTGACCTACAAAGTAGGGGGTTTGTGCTGCTTCATCGAGACAGCTTTCAAAAGAGTTAGCTTTATGAAATGTTGAGGGAGATAGAGCCATGTATCGGGATTCTATAACTACACCAGCTATGGGTCAATCAGTAGCAATGAGCTTTTGTGAAACAGGAAGTTTAGCCTACTGGATCTGGTCATTTAACCCGTTGTTAGTGGTGATGATCGGTACCTGAGAAAGAAGTTTAGGCTGAAGAGCAGGCTTTGAACCCACTTGGGAAGGCCTTTCTGAAGATATAAATGGCAAGGCAAAAGGATGACTGCTTTCCCAAACTGAGGTTTTTGAGCTTAAGACAAAGGGAGCACTGCCCCATCACAACCATTATTTTTAGCTATCCTCACATGTTGAGGATCATCTTTTTGCTTCAGTTTATAGTAAACAGGGTTCCAGAAGGAGATAGCCATAGAATTGGCTGGATGAGGGGTAAAATTAGATTCTATCCTCGTAGCTTTTTGCATAAGGTCAATTTCATGTAAAGCAACCACTGCTAGCAGAGCCTCTTTTTATCCCATACTATTTGAAAGGTGCGCTTGACATAAGAGATATGCATTGTTAAATAGGGATGAGACGCCAATCCAGCCATGATAACAGCAATATCATCATCTAGAGGTGGCAATTTAGTAAGTAACAGAGGTTGAGCTTGTATATAGTATTGCTCCACAAAAGAGGGTCAATTCACCCTCTTGTAGGCTAAGGCACATAAAGGCCTGTTTGCTTTATAAACTCTGTAAGGAGCCGAATTCGTCAATAAGTACATGTTTTACTTTAGCCCAGTTTCCAAGATTGGACATAGTTGGAACCTTGATCTCTTGAATCACATGACTCAAACATGGGATGATATAGTTACGTTTTTTCTGGTCAGTTGCTACTTCCATTGCAGATTCATATACAAAAAGGATGGATGCAATACTTACTTCACCCAGGATATACTTGTCCCTGAAAAGGAGTTTGCGGATGATAAAGCTCCATAAATGTCTTGTGAGAGGAGCAGCACGAGATTTTTGAATCAGGACAAGGCACTAGCTAGATGTAGTTCTATATCAGTGATCCCAGCTTCAGCTGAAGTGCGGAGTTTCAGAGGGATAATTTCCCCACCAAGCTCCATTTTTAATAAGCTTTATTGTGATGTACAGGCTTCTCTGTAGTGAGCACCACATATTGTATTTTAGGATGGGAATAAGTTTGCTGGTGCGTTTAATCCTTAACTTTTACAAACAAGGAATAAAATCACTTAAAAAAATTGATATATACACTGTCTGTGTCTCTTGGAATATTTAATATCTAATTTACTATCATCCCTGGGAAAAGCAACATAGCTGCAGACGTGTTATCCCGAGTGAACATCATAGCCCAAACATTCGAGGGAGAAAAAGAAGACATCCCCAAGCTCTCTCTCTAGATTCGCTCATTTTTGGTAAAATTGTAGTTTAAAATTTAATAAAAACAGCTTCACTCATCATCACCCTATTCAAGTTTCCTATATCAAAGTATTCAACGCCCGCTGCCCCCATGTGGGGCAGTTGTGCGCCGCCTCCTAATGTTTTTGGCCATTGCCAAAACGTGCTCATGCTGGATCAGCTACCACTCCTTATTCTTCAGCACGCTATGTCCTGCCTAAGGACTTAGCCTTAAATCTCGCCCAAACCCAGGCGGTGCCACTCTGCCCCTTGTGCTCCCATAAAGCAACATGTGATTTGGCCTTTGGGTTGAATATGGCAAGTTTTTTTCCTATTTAGATAAAGCAATTATTAAATTAGCCCAGGCTGTTATGCAGCCTGCAGGCTTCATCAACTTCTGCCCCTTCAAGGGTATTTTGATCTTGGCTTCTCAAGTGAAGATGATGCTGCAGTAGCAGCTACTATCCCTCTGGTGTTCCAGAGCACCCCCCTCCCAACTACTCGTACCAGGTTGCCCACTGGTACCACTCTTGTGGTTCTGTTTGCAGGCCTTCTTACCAACATATCACCCAAAATTTTAGGTAAAAAATTATTGCTAGGCTTAACAGAATATGGTTCTGATCCCATGATACAGTTCATGGTTCCCTATGGAGCCACTCGCTTTGCAGGCCCCCACACCTTTGTGACTATTCATCCAGTATCAAAAGAAATAGCCTTCTCAATCCCCCTTGCACAGTTATACCTTCTGGCCCAGAGCATCATTTTTGGGCTCAAGTAAATGGAGGGTGCACCATTTTCCCCTAACTGTTTTGAACTGGATCATTTTGAAATGACACTGACCCTCATCTCATGAGTTGCGGTATCCACACCCAACTCTATGCATGTTGATCCTCATAGCCAATCCAATAACATTTTTTAAATGTGCACTATCCTTCAACCCCCTCCCCCCAAAGTGGTAGCCACAGCAACCACTGAATCAACAAACCTAAAATTACCTCAACGAACCTTTTCCTGAACCCACCAATCAGGAGCCAGAATGGACTAAAGTAATTTCTAAACCATCCTATGAGCCAAACGCAATAGATAACCCATATTCAAACAACCCAATAAAATTCAACCAAAATACTTGGGATTATTTGATTGAGGTTGAATTGGGCGATCTTATCCCTGAATCTGAATTGGTTAGCCCTCCTCCATTTGAGATGTACCTTAATACTGATGATGCGGCCCAATTCCCAAAGAGTCATTATGCGCCTCGCCCTGATGCCACCCCATTCAAAAGTGACCACAACCTAGCTGAAGAGGCAGTTGCCTCCCTTTAATGTCGCCCAACCCATAAAGCTGTTGCAAAATCAGTTGAAGTACTGGCTATGGACCTGCTTTTCCTATCCTACCTATTATCATGCTTCCAAAACAGAAAAAAGACCATCTTTGATATTATCAGGCGGCAAATTCAAAAGTAAAAGAGTTGTGGCAGTCACAAAGTTCGGCCCAAAGACCTGCATTACACACAATTACCTTGCAACAATCGCCACCCGACCTAAAGTATGCCTTGAGGCGAAAAAGCACTTGAAGACTATATTTCTACCCACCTCATCACAAACATTGAGTTGCAAGCACCCATTCGTTATCTTGACCCTCATTTGCACGATGCGCCCACACCATTGCTATCAGCTTTGTGCCACTAATATCCACAACAGACGAGGGAGAAGAGCCTCCCAATCCCCCTTCACCCATCTACATGGATGGATAGCAGTTTCCGCTTCCAACTTAGTTGAAGTGTTTTAGTTGCATTTTGTGTCAGTTAGAGCGGATTCATCCATCTCATTTCAGCTTTATTTTATTTTAAATTTTAAGTTTTTGCATTTTCAAGCATTCATAATGTCCATCCCCTGGTCGGCTTGCCTCAATTAAAAAATAAATAGACACTAAAAACCAAAAAAGCTGTAAGTTTTATAGTATGTTAATTTCCGTGGGGGTAAAAAATGATTTCTCTTACAATGTCACGGCTTAGTAATTAAACTCACCTCACACTCAAAGGGCGTACGCATCTAATCATTATTAGTTTTGAAAAAAATTAGAAAATATGGTCGTTCAATCTATTAAAGCTATTAAATCTCTCCTTGCTTTATTGGAAGGTCTGATGGAGTTTCAAGAGTGGGTAGGACAAGCCCGTGTGATAATATTTTTTGAATTTGAGCCAATCACCATGAAAGAGTAAATCTGCACCTTTTGGGACCCCCTCCAAACATATAAAAGGGCACGGTCTCCGCGGTGTGGCTTAAATTAGTTTAGTGATAAAATGGGGAGGGACCTCAAAAGAGCTCCCTTAATTCCGGGGATGAGTCAGAATATTCCAGCTACCTAAACTTTAACTATTTTGACAAGTTTTATTATCATGGATGGAATTATTGCCCCAATTTGAAGGATCCCACTGAAAATCAGCCAGGGTTTTTAGTCTATTTTACAATACTTTTCATCCAAAACTCTCTTCTCACAATATAGGATAAGCTATTGTCTGACATACCTCACTATATAATATGGGACTGCTGGTCCTCACTTTTCTTGATCTATATTAGTGTACTCTTTATTAACTATATAAAAATCATCAATGACAACTTCTGCTGTTGCCTTGTATAATTCAAAGTTATGATCTCTTGCTTGGTACTTAATTACTAAGAGTTCAAGTAGCTATTATAAATTGTGTTGGAAAATTACTTTCATTTCTTGGGCACCAAGTGCCATTTTTTTGTAATATCTCAGAATAAAACTGTTATTTAAGTTCAGTCATGTCTACTTGAAAAGAAAATAAAATCACTTTATTAGAATATCATTTATGTGGATCAAATGTCCAATTGCCTCATAAATTAGTAGATGGATACAAAGGTTGCCTCTCTACTCACCTAAGGCCATTGTAATTCCTCCCAAATGTCAAATTATTGTGGACACTTTATTAATGTTACTATACCCCTGGTAAGCTATTAGAAATTCAGGGACATTAAAATCCTTCAATAAAAGAAGTGTTGACTTGTTCCAGGATTTTAGGTCATGCATATTCTGATTGTATTTTGGTTTTATTAACAAACTTAACTGATACATCAATGAATGTTAAACTGAATGACCCAATCACTTTTATTCGCCATTTGGCTGTAAAAGTAGAAGTCATATGAAGTTTTTGGGATATTAAGATATGGGTCTTGAGTAGCCCCCTACCATTAATCATACCAGTCCTTCCATTGCCCCTGGACTAACTAATGATCGGAGTAAAGAAGTAGATAAATTATAAGAGCTCTTTGTTTTTTCACTTCTACATATGAAAATGGCAAGATAAATAGTGTAGTATATCAAATACAGATCAGTGATGCGGTCCCTTTTTGCTCCTGGACCAATAGAAAGATTAAAGTTCAAGAAGCTCAGGTGACGGTTTAACTTAAGCAACTATAGGATTCTGTAATGTTGGTCTACCCCTAATTCCCTGAAATTCCCCCTTTTATTAGCTCAAAATAAGATGTGGTCATAGAGCATGATGTATTATCAACGCCTTAATGTGGTTACCATGAAGGATAGTCATCCTCTTTCTCAGATTGACAATTCTCTTTGGTTGCTTGCTGGCGCTCAATATTTTTTGTCTATGTTACTAGCAAGTTGTTATCAGCAAATAAAACTGGCATCAGAATACTGACCTAAATGTGTCCTAACTGGCAATATAAGGATTTATGAGCCTACCAAAATGATGCAGGGATTGGTAATGTCCCAGCTATTTTCCTTTTTTTAGTACTAGATGGTCCATCCCAGCTATTTTCCACAGAGCAATAAAAGGGGTTTAGGTGATTTAAAACTTTCCTGCGTTTTAGTTAATTTTAATGATATCACCATATTCTCAGACATCAAACTCTCATATTAATCACCTATGAGAAATATTAAATTGACTCCAAAAAGGGCTCACTAAAGTTATAACAATCAAAGTGTTCTTTTTTCTAAATGAGATGGAATTTCTTGGGCATCAGGTATCCAAGAAAGGAATTTAAACTCTTCCTTAAAAGGTTTGATGTGATTAAGAAGGTGTCCCGGCCTGCTAGATTGAGAGATATACAAGTATTTATAGGGTTGGTAGGATACTACTGACAGTCTATCCCTAGATCTTCTGAGTTATCAGACCCCTTAACCTACCTATATCAAAAGATGTACTCATTTGAATTGAAAACCAACAAGAACAAGCCTTCAACTCACTAAGTACTGCCTTGTGTAACCAGCCCATTATAAGAGATCCTCCGTTTTATCAGCATTTTATATTATTTACTGATGCCAGTGATGTTGCGGTTAGAGCAATCCTCGCTCAACATGATGAATATAAGTAGATCATCCCTTCGGCTTATACAGTAAGATTCTAAGTAAATCAGAGAAAAGATATAATGAAACTGATTTGGAATGCCTGGCTGTACTGTTAGCTATAAAAAAGTTTCTTCCTTACCTCTATGGAACACTTCTTACTGAGGTCACTATTTCATGCCTCATTGTGGTGGATTCAGCAAAATGAAAGACCCAATGGTTGTTTAGCACGTTGGGTCTTTACTTACAGAATTATGGTTTCTCTATTAAACACCATGCTGGTACTATCCATCAAAACGCGAAGGGTCTATTTAGGATGCTCCGTCTTGGCTGTGCTTACACCTGAAGAGGATAGAATTTATGATCTTATCTTCATATCAGAAAGATGGGCTCCTGAGACTGAAGAATTACAGAACAACTATGTAAGAAGACCCAAAACTCTCAAATTTGAGAATGATTGCTCTATAAATTTATCAATGGTAAATATATCCCCCTATATCCGTCCCTCTTTGTGAATAGAATTAATTGTGGAGGGACATAATAAAATTGGCCTTGGTGCCGTTAAAAAGACTTATGAAATCATGAAGACTCAATACTATTAGGATAGGATGTTAGAAACCATCCATGAAGTCCTTGAGGTATTCCTTGTTTACTAGAACCAGTATTGGCCTGGACCTAAATATCAACATCAAATTGTGTCCCCTTCTGAACCTTCCCACGTGATTTGCATATATATGTAGTGGGTCCTTTACTGACAGGGCTACATGGCCATTAGTACAAACTGTAGGCCATAGACCATTTAACTATATGGGTGGAAGCCATTTTTGTGCTGGCTGCTACTGCTAAGCCATGGCGAAGTTCTTATTCAAACACGTTTTCACTCAGTATTGGTGCCCTCAAGTATCATTATTGAATAACGATAAGAAAATTTATGTAGATAATAATACAGGAGCTGAATTCGCTATTAAATACTAGCCATCTTTTTTCTCCTTATAAGCCTTCATCTAACAGAGCAGTTGAGCGTGCTAAAAGGGTTTTAATTTATATATGAAAAGATGGCAACTTAAGATTCACATCGTTTAAAATTATTATCTTCCTAACTTATTGTTGGATTACAGAATAAGCTATTACTGTAATAATAAGATGTCTCCAATTCCAGCTTTATATGAAAGAGAACCCAGATTGCCAATTAGTATACAGCCGTTGAAAGTCTACTCTTTGCCAGATACTGCTGATTTAACCATGAGAGCTCTAGCGGATGAGATATCAGGGCTTGTGTCTCTTGCTATGGAAGAAATTATATCCACAACATCTATAGAAACCAAACATCAAATTCCAGATAACCTGCATTACCCGTATTTTAATTAGAAAATTTTGTTATGTTTAACAGCATCAACCAGGAGGGCGACCCAACAAGTTTGACATCACTTGGTCTGGTCCTTATCGAGTTATTTATAATGTCAAATCTGAATATTCCGTCACCAATTTGGCCCATGGATCTGTAGTCAATTGAGTTAATGCTCGATTTCATAGGCACTGTGTCCCTTTTTGACAAGATCTCAGGGGCATTGGCAGAAATCAGGATATATTGGAGATAAAAACAAGAACTACTCTTCAAGTGAATTCCCTCAGTGATAGACTAAAGGATAAAGTTATTTCTACACCTGATCCTTGCATGTCAGAGTATCTAGCTGCCCCAAAAGCGATAACTTTGATCTAAATGGATGACCTCTAATCTTCTCTATTAAATCATCTTGATTAGCATCCCAGCAGCAGTTGATGAAAGAGCCTATATGAAGAGAGCTTAGATTTCCACCTTGTCAAAGCCAATTCCAGATTGCTATAAATAAATGAAGTTTTAACTAAAATGAAAATCACTTGTTTTGTTCCAAGATCATTTCATTATCTTAAATTAAGTAATTCTTCAAAAAACTAATTATCAAAGAAAATTCTGATCCTGTATTTAGAGCTTTGAGCCTTCTTATTTTTAATTTTCTTACTAGATGGCTACTTTTCCATTTCCTTGAGAGATATCAAACTAATCCAGCTGAATATTTTTAAGTCCTGAGAGCCATCTTGAACTTTTTTGCTTGTTCTCTCAGGTAGTTCCTTGGGAAAAGTGTAGTGCTCACTAAAGAGAACTTGAGCTTACCACGCCTTACAATCAGTATGGGCGGAGCATATGAGAACTCTAAGTTGGTACTGATATAAATTATTTAATTCAATAATCAGAAGTTTATTATGGCAAAGTTAAAGAAGGTCTGCGTAATCTACCTTAACGCCAAGAATAATCTTATCAGGAGTTTAGCAGAACAAAAAAAGTATCACTTGGAAACCAAAAATCATTAATATCAACTTTAACGAGGATGAAACTATAGAACTATTTGCTGAAAGTTTCTATTTGGAGGCGAAGACAATATCTGGTACTAATGTAAAAATGTTTTTGATACTCAGTTCGCTCTTTGCCACACCTGTGCGCCCTACAAGTAGTTGTATTGTACAGATACTGGTAGGCTTATAAAAGGAGCATTAATCCAGGTGGTGTCTACTACTACTTTTTCTTGTATAGAAGGCCAATTTTTTTGAATAATTAGAAAATTTATGACCACTCCAATCTCCCACTGCCTAGTACTTTAAATGACAAAAGGATTAAGATCCTGTGTAGATAAATCCCTCAACTACACCAAAACTTCAAAAGTAATTTAGATAAGTCCCCCAATAGTATTGCCATTTTATAAAATATTAATATTTTCAGAATTTTAACGGCATTTATTTTATAATGTCCAAGAAAAAATGAGTTTAATTTTGACAAAAACGTTGAAATCTTAACCCTAAATTACTATCTTCTATTATTTCCCTGAGATCTCTTTCCCTTTTTATGAAATAGATTTTGTCTAAGCACTTGATCTCAAGGATCAAGTGAAACTTGTATTGAAACCTTTTTAAATGTCCAGATAGCTAAATTTTAGAGCAGCTAATCATGGATTGCCCCATCACATCTACCAACCTCCTTTCTCATGAAAACTTGTAGTTGACACTCTCCTCCCAAGCGTAAACCCAGGAACATGAAACCTGAGAAGACTCCAATATAAGAGCTTCAGTATCCAAGAACAGCGCTGCCAACCATAAAGCCATATTCACTATTATATGGCCTAAGTCTTTACTTGTTTAAGTATTTTTCTATTCTATTTTAAACATTATTTTGTTTTAAAACTAAGTAATTATCACCTTTCATTGCTCTTATTTGTCATCTCTTAAAGCATTTCTGAGCATCAAGTTGCCCGTTGAAACTTTTTTGCATTGCTGAAAAGATGGCTCTCTTCTCATTGACTAGAGGGCTTTAAGTCCAACCTAATATTGTTTGCTTGGTGCCTCAGGTGGTCCTTACCAACTTTGCAGTGTTTGCCAAAGAAAAATTGGGTTCCTTTGTGCCTTACACTAATTTAAAGTGATCAGTAAAAACATGTAACTTTGCAATATAATTAAGCTTAGTTAATTATTATAGGGTTTGCCTGAAAGTAATTTTTATCTTTAGGGCCAAAGAGCCTAGGTTGTCCCTATATGCCTTTCCATTTTACAAAGACAAGGAGTGGAAGTAAACCAGATTTGAGATGCCATACCAGCCAGAGTATAAAAACTGATGGAATCTAAGTAAAATTAGCAGCATTATTGCATTCGGGTTATACTGAAGTCTTAAGTATAATTAGGTCTGAATGCTCAGGAGGAGAAAATACTGATGTGTCGGGATGTGCAGAAGCCCCAGTAGGTAGAACAGATGTACAAACTGTAGGAAAGTTACGTAAAGACAGTATCTCGTCACCATCAAATTCAGGTTTCATCAAAAGGGTTTCTCAATCATGATGAATATATCAGATGGTCATTAAATAAACTGACCATGTTGGCACTTACAAAGATAGTTTTGGATCTCATTTTAGCTTGGTCCAACATACCTCAAAAATGGCGGCGTTCTGCCTGCACACGATTTTAATGTAAATTAATTCTTATTATCCAAATTTTTTAAGGCTATGTTATCACTCGCCAGAGACTTTAATTTCAGTTCCTGATGTTTCAGTTCAAGAGCAAGGAATCAATGTCATTGTACAAATCATTATTGGAAGGAACAGTTCCATACATATCATCATCTAGGCTAACTATGCAGCTTCAACGAGGTTCTTTATCTTATCTAATTCTTAAACTTGGCGAATATGGCAATTATAATTTTTAAAGAGTTGCCAACGTAGCAATCTAAATTTGCATGTAATCTACAAATAGTGTTTTTTTTTACTGAGCCTCATAGTTAGTCGCTTCAGATTAAGATGGCCAACAGCTTTTTCCTTAGATAATCCTCAACCGGATACAAAAATTCATATTTTTCAAAAATGAACTCCAAAACCAGAGTGTGGGCCTCTGTAGTGAGCACAAGATGTTAAAATCGGTTCAGGGTGTCAGATTTATTGGGTATATGTTATTAAGACATGAAATTACAAGATGCTTCTGTTTACAGTAACAATAGTAACACTTTACAAAAAGTTATTATTTAGAAACATGGTGGCTAATTATGAAAAAGAATCTTATTATATCATCAAGTACTTCCAGTAGCTCAGCAACTTGCAAAAGTAAACTTCCTAGATGTAGGATTTTTTCAGGCTAAATAGGAAAAGATCTTCCTACAGATGACAATCCCGCTTAGATATGTTCCTCAGAAGAGCCATACTTTTCAATAAAAGCCTTACTGCTGTTCCAAGAGCAGAGAAGAAGTATTTTTTAAGAACTAGAAAAACTTATAGATGCATTACTGGTGCGTCAATCAAGAGTAATTGGACGTTGCCCCTTCTGTTAGTGCAAAAGAAGGATGGGACTCACCAAGTATTTATTGATTATAAAGAGCTTAACAACCTAAAATGAGAAATATCTAACTTCTTCAAAGCATTGATGATGCATTAAAAAACTCATAGGATCGCGCTACTTCTCAAAATGAAGCTCACAAGTGGATAGTGGCATATGGATCTGTCATCAAAAGATTAGCATAAAAAGCATTGGCAGCCAACCAAGGACTGTACATGATGACATGTATATCACAGGAATTGTGAATCGCCCCAGATACGTTCTAGCAAGTAATAGATTTGATATTTAGAGATCTGAAGTAGTCAGAGCGCATATTTACTTAGTGATATCACGGCTTATAGCAAGACATATAAGGATACTAGAAAACCTGAAGGAGATTTCACTTAACTGAAAGAGAACAACCTCAAGATGAAGATAAGTAAAAGCAAGTTTTTTATAGCCAGTTGAATTTTCATTTGCACATAATTGAATAAAGTGGAACAAGCCTTAGCAAGGGAAGGGCAAAGTTAATTACAGGATAAGCTCATCCAGGTGCATTAAAGATGTCCAGGTGTTCTTACAATGGCATGATACTACCTCCAAATCATGACAAACTTTGCAAACACTATGGCCACTCATGCACCTGATTAACTAAGAGTTTTGTTATTTAGGAACAAGAGTAAGAAGATTCATCCAAACAGCCAAAGAATCTAGCAGATAATTTAATCCTGATGAACCCAGATTTTAAAGACATTCTATGTATACACTAATGACAGTGTCATGGTTATGGGTGCCATCTAAGCACAATTGGCGTAACAAAGGAATATATCACCCTATAGAGCTTTACTCAAAGCGATATATATCGTAGCAGAGTGCAATAACGCCTTCAGTAAGTGCAAGTGTTTAGTGGAGATCAAAGCTTTATGTCACTTCTAAGATTGTGTTTACAGTGTACACTTTAAGAAATTTTCAGATCACGTCTTTCTGATGGTTTAAAAATGTTAGATAGTGATGGAAGACTTACATGATGGCTGTTCAACTGAAAGGTTTCAATTTTGAGATCATGCACTGGGAAAGAGAAAAAACTGAATGCAAATGGCTTGTCATAATTACCCACAGGCTACTTGCAGGCTACAAGAGTGATATGATTTATAAATTTATGAAGATTAGAGGATTTATAAGATGATATAATTCTGTGAAGAAGATGCTGAAGAGTTGTCTATGAGCGACGAAACTCAAAGATGGACATCTCAAGAAGTAATACATGAGAAATAGTTAACATATGTAAAGCCAAGTGATCAATGACAATGTTCTTGTAAGGACACCATCATATAGGCCACAGAAGATTATATAAGACATAACAACATATCAAGGAGAGATTAGATTGGGAAGCAATTTTAAGATTATAATATGACTCTAGAGCTCTATATTAAATGTACCCATTACAAGCTGCTATAAAGAATCTTAAGTATCAGCTTGTCCCTCCAATTGCGTCCTTAACGTCTCCATCAACGTTGTTGGACCATTATCAAAGTCATACTGTTATAATAAAGTTATCTTTCTACCAGCGAAAGACTTCACCAAGTATATAGAATTGATTACATTAGAGTCATTTGATGCAAGAGTTACGGAAATATCCTTTACAATCAGATATTACATGCCACAGATGTCCATAGATACTGACTTCTGAATGTGACCAGAATAATATATCTGAGGTTGTGAGAAACCTGATAAATCTAGTGGGAATGAAGTAATAAAAATCAGCCTTACACACCCTCTACAATGAAAAAAATGGAAAGAATGAATGAACTTTTACATTACATTTAAAGAGGATTGCAGTTAATCACAGATTAGTATGTTACATCTTGTTACCATCACCCTGTTAGCTTACTAGTTAAGTTACTACAGGATTATCCTCATGTTATCATTTAACACTGTATTTTAAAATAGCTTTTTACTAAGCTTGTTGTCCAGTGATAGATGTGGATAGGAAGAAGCTTCCTCCTGGAAGATACCAGGAATAGTTAGTAATGGAGTTAGTCCAGAATCAGCTTTACGCAGAAGCAACATTATGATGCCACTTAAAGAGAGTACCAAAAAGAGTGACTGAAGACCGATGTTGCCCATAATTAAAGTGGAACAGAAAGTTATGTTATATCATATGTTCAGAGGACAACCTGAGGAGCTATACTAATTGGATGAGACCTGCAACCGTTGGAATGATAATAGTAACAAATTATTATACAAAGGACAACACCACACATATCACATATAATTTAACACATGAGTGGCATTTGAAATCCCTCACTATTTTTAATCTTGGGAAGGGTAGTATTTAGGAAAACTTATATATATATATGGGTTAGTTTAGCACCAGTGATAAAATTCCTTCAGTAAATCCCACTCAATTTAGATTTTTAATTTTTAAATTCTATTTAAGGTACGCCGACCAGGGGATGGACAGTACCAAAATAAAAACAAAATAAAAGGACTTGAAAGAACAGAAAGACAAACAAAAAACTTCTAATCAGGAGGGGGTGGTAATCGCTAAACCACCATGTCAGAGGGTGAGGAGGGGTTGGGTGGGTTTTTTGCGGACATATCTGCCACGACAATGTCATTTTATTTAATTAAGTGGACAAAAGCGGATAGCCAAAGCATTGGGGCATCAGAGTGGTGAGGGTGGATGGCGTTATAGCAAGAGTTCTCCTCCACTTCATTGGGAGATGCTCAGTAAACAGCTTCAACAAATTCCGCTAAGTGATGCTCAGCTTAAATGTGTGCATTGGGGAGCTGGGCAAAGATTGGAGATACTTTGGAGGGTGATTTTAGCGGATGGGTTAAATTCTGCTAGTTTAGTGACATGAATAACAGCAGCTTTGACATCATCAAACAGTTTTGAAATATCGCTGCAGGCTTATTTGGGGGAATCAGGGGGAAGTAGAGTGTGGGCAGCCCTAGTTGGTATTGAGCCACTGCTTGGGCCGCTGCTTTGCATAGGTTTGGGCATATATCCCACTCAAATAACACTTATTTTTGGTACTAGTATAAATCTGTCATAATACCAATTAAATCTCATCTGCCACAACCAGAAACCAAATTTTATCTTACAAAAATGAAATATATTATAAAGGGTTTTGTTTGATTTAGAATCCCTAAGACTGTAACACATATATACCTTCTGGAAAGTTTTCTTTCCACTTGAACCCACTTTCAAGTGAATTTAAAGATACAAACAGATTAGCAACCCAATTAACTGCAACACTGACCCATTTTTCCACGCTCCACAGCCTGCTGCTCCCATGTGGGGCAACGGCGAAACCCCACCCAGAGTTTTCCATCTGGTGGAAAACACACTCAGCTGGTTTATCCAGTCCTAAATATCCTTGGGTTGGTTTATTCTGCCCAAGGATCTCGCCATCCACCTTGAACGCTCCCAGGCGGTGCCCCTCTGCCCTCTTGTGCTTCCCCAATCTTACATGCGTTTTAGCCTTTGGATTTATTATGGGAAATTGTTCCCATATTTAGATAAAGCCATAATCAAACTTGCACAGGCGGTGATGCAACCCTCTGGGTTTATTCCACCACTATAAGGTGTACTCCAACCTTAGTTTCACATGTGAAGCATATGCTGCCACTGCACAACTGTGCTCCTTCTCTTTAAGGGCACCCTAAATCCCACAACATGCACACAGCTCCCCGCTGACTCCACATTGATGGTTCAGTTATTGGGTTGCCCACTCACCTTCCCCCTGCGGTGCTTTATCAGGAGGATGAAATGTTTGGCTGTCTGCGTCACTGACACAATACTTCAATTTTTGGTCCCAAATGGAGCCAAACGCCTTGCTTGGCCTTGTCAATTGCCACAATCAGTCTTAGATTTTACTAAAATTTCTGAGCTGATTTCCCCTCGCACCTTCGTTGCTTCTTCCCCTGACTACCCATTCTGGGCCCTCACTAAGGCAGGCGGACCATCTGAACATTCTACTTTGATTTGGATCACTTGAAGCGTAGTTGCCACTACCTCATTGCTTCTGCCACCTCTGCAGTATTAGCTACCAGCTGCCCATCCACCAACCACCCTGCAGCCATCTAGGAATGCGGTACAATCCTATCCCCCTCCACTAAAACCTGCTGCCACTGCTGAATCCGCAGTAGCCAATCAGGCCCCTCCTAAGCCCAGTGCCACCAATATTCCACAAATTTATGTAGAAGCTTGTCAATGATTTTCTCCCAAGCCCCAACCAATTTTCCTGCCTCAGCCATACCTATTGAGTAAAACGCGGCCTTGTATGACATGAACCCATAGTCCACATTGGATGAAACTGGCAGATCAGATATTATGATTAAAAATCCAAAGTTGACATTGAGAATTTATTCTTCAAAACCCTTCATTGAGATCCCTCGGCGCTTTTATGCCCTACAGTCTCATGACAACATGTTATGCACTCAACACCATTTTTCTGTGGCAGCTGTTGCCCAACCCAATCCATAATCCTCCGCAATGCTGTTGCCCAAACTGCAAAGATGCTTGACAATGGTATTCACCCTCCCATTCTTGCCCTGACATGCCCCCCACAGAGAAAAAAAACCAAGCTTCAGTTTCATAAACACACCTTATTTGTCGTTCAAAAAAAAAGTGATTGCCACTTCAAAACCCAAAGCAAAGGTTAACCAAGTTAGTGCAATTAAATATCCCAACTTCTGGCCATTTGCATTTATATGGAAAAATGCTTTTCCACTTATCTAAGTGCAATTTACAATGATGATGATTTTTACAACCAAAAAATTCTGTGCGATCTTACTCCAAATATCTTTGATAACCCCACGCCCTTGATCTCTACCTTAGCCCACTCTTTGTACAATGAGGAACCCGCAGATGAGCCTTCTTCCCCCCTTCCCCTTGAACCATGGTGGGATAAGCGGCTCGCTGCTTTACCACCTGGTTAAGCTGTGTTCTCATTTTGTGTGTCTCACTGTTTGTTTTAGGAGGTTGATTCAGGTTGTTCAGGTTTTTTTTAGGTATTTCTGTTACAGTAATGTTTGTCCCCAGATGGGCATACCTAAATTTAAATTCATGTTTATATAAATTCTGACTGCCGCAATAATTTAGCAGTCTGTAACCTTTATCTCAGAGGATACATCAGTAATTATACCATTCTAAAATATTATGCACATGACGTTGCAAATTATACCTCCAAGTAACACCTTATTGTACCTATGGGTTCAACTGCTGATGATAAAAATATACCAAAACCTTGATAATAAGAGTTTCCCCATTCATATGACGCTGGGAGATAAGCATATTACTATAATTGGATAATATATTAATTCAGAAAACTCCGTTTATTGAGATGACCAAGATACTCATTCAGCCATAAGAGGAGCAGGAACAACATTTTTGCTTCAACATCAAGATTGCAACCAATTTTAATTTTTAAAAAGTACAAAGAATTGCTGCTCAATTGAGCTAAGACCTACAAATGTCGATGTTCTTAACGCCTGCTGCCCCAGCTTGGGGTGGTGGTGCGCCGCCATCTGGCATATTACAGCCACCGTTGAATTGTGCTCAGGCTGGCTCTGCTAGCCCTACTAACGCTACTGGGCGTTATGTCCCCCTCAGGACTTGGCCCACCATCTTGCAAGTTCCCAGGTTGTGCTCCAGAGCCCTTTGGTGCTCTCATGGAGCAATTTTGTGTTTTGGTCTCAGGTTAATTATGGGAACCTCTTCACATATGCAAGCACGGCCATTATCAAGATGGCCACGCTGTGTTTAAACCTTCCAGCTTCATAAATTTCTGCCTCTTTAAGGGGTATTTTTACTTTTGTTTCTATTCTGAGGTTGATACAATGGCAGCATCTTTGCTGCTGATAATTTTCAAAAATATCCCCCTTCATACAATTTGCACCTAGCTCATGGATGTGGCCACTTTGGTGGTCCAGCTCACTGGGTTGCCCTCCCGCCTTTCCCCCAAATGCCTCTGCCACAAGCTCATGGAGGTTTGGCCATTTTTGGTGCAGACCCCATGTTGGAACTTATAGTTCCAAATGGAGCAAATCATTTGGCAGGGCCACATGCCTTTTTAACAATCCACCCATTCCATCATGAACCCACCTCACAATTCCCCTCACACATGGTGATCAGATCCACCATGATCACCTATTCTGGGCGCACATCAAGAACAGCTGCGCTATTTGCCCCTTGTGCTTTGATCTTGATTGCTCAAAGTGAAAATGCCCTATAGCTTCTGTCTCCGCCACTTATGCCACTTGTCATGGAAATGACAGAAAAAGTTTAGACCGGCCTGCCAGTTGGGATGCATAAGCACCCAAAAAGTAAGCCAGAATGCCAGATGCATTGCCAACTGAATGACGTTGTATGGAGCCAGGCATTTGGAAATGACGAATTGTTGGTGTAGAACAACAGTGAATATGATCCCGAGGACAAACCAAATTGAGCCTGCACTGACCCTGGAGGTCTTACTGCAGGGGGCGGAGTCACAGAAATAGTTTCAAAAAGTAAACTGGTATACAGGGTTGATTTGACTGGGGAGACAAGGAGGCGGATCCTTGCTTGATGATGGTGGACGTAAGGCCACAAGATCCCAGTATACTGTTGTCAAAAGTTTATGACAGCAGGGTAAAATTACTAGAAGTATCTGACTTACGAATCCAATATATGACGGTGGGGGCCATAGTGACCATGAGTACTGGTAGAGCCCATCCAATGTATGGACCAATGGGCCACCAGGGAAAAGCCATTGGGGATGCGGCCAGAAGATAATCAACTAAATAAAAATTGATTGGTTTTTGGGGGCAAAATTTTTTGCAAAAGAAAAGGAAGAAAAATATCCAACAATTTTCTCAGTGCAATGCCACTGATTAAATAGTGGTCAATTGGTATGGGGATAATCCAAGAATGGGACCCTCAATTTTGACCTAACTGGCGAATTATTTTGGAATGGGGCGGATAAGTTCATTGGGAACTGACATCAAAGAATCTAGTGGTGGGCCAAGTCGCTGTCAGTTCAACCTCGAACATCTGAACCAAGGCTCAGCTATGTTTCTAACAGTTGGCATGATGGCGTTTGGCCCAACATGCAGTGGGAATCCCCCAAGGCCACCCCATTTAGGGGCGAGCCCATTTGGTTGGGAATAGGTTCAGGACGCCCAACCCACCCATGCCCAGTTGCTGGGCCAAAATTTGGTCAGAAGCGTTGCATCAGGAGCAATGCCCAATTTACCAGCAGGGAGCTTTTAACTCTCATCAATGGTGTCCAATGCTGTTACCTGCCTGTCAGGGATGATCCCTGATGATTTTGGGAGGGGGGGTGATTTTTTCAATTGTTGTGTTGACTGATTCAAAACTGTTGGGGATTCTGGCTGATAGATCAGTCTTCATCCCTTTTTGACCATTTGAAATCTGAACATTGGGCTGACTGCCACTCAAATTTGTTCCAATTGATTTAATTTTTGGCAATCTCAGTGCAGAAATCACTAAACCCCATAACAGTTCTGCTGAGGTTAGTGTGGGTACCAGGGGAGGGATCTGAAGTGGAAGAGCTGTTACCCAGCGCTCATCTACCTCATGGGCGAGATCGCCCTGAGTAATGAGGGGCACAGCCATCCTCTTTGGTACCTTCTTGCTCAGGAATGGGAAAATGGCCCAATCAACGCCCAGAGGACGTTCCCCAGGACTTACACCACTCCTCCCTCTGGTGTTGGGTCAGTTGCTGGTTCAGCCCTATCTTTTAAATGGGGCTCAATACTCCCACCCCAAACCTCAGAAAATTCTGGCGCCGCTTCCAAGGCAGCAGCCAATTAAAACTAATAAAATCAAAAAATTTAAAAATCTGCCCTGATTACAGAATACTGAGTTGATGGCTGAATCAGTTTCAGCTGAGCTTCCATGATCAACAGAACATGGCCAATATTCTCCTGCCACTGCCAGTTCTAGTAGCTGGCCCAGTGTTGGTTGAATCCAATCCATTAGAGGATTTTTGAATGAAATGATGAGGACAAACAGATGTACCACGTGAAACCAGTTTTTCTTTGGATGAGTTCTTCATTGAAACTCCCAAATCATGTCCCCGCCATTCTCACCCTTAAAATAGTTTTCCAATTTACAAAAATATCAATAAAATGGCAGCTGAAACTGAAGTGCCCCTGCCAACACCCTGCTTCATCAGCAACTGCATGGGGCGATGGAGCCCTTGGTGAGGGTATAACTATCCCCAATTCTCCCCACAATTTTGAGGAAGATGCGGTGTATGAAATTGAGGAGATTGCTTTTGGTGCAATCTGCGCTTGCATCAATTCAGCAAAAAATTCTTTTTTGACACCAATAATCCCAAAACCTGCTGGAGCATCAAGTCATTCACTTGTGTGCCTGCCCTCATCACTATTTCTGAGCATCAACTTACTTAATAAATTATGGCAATGGACATTGCCAGCCTCATCAACAAAGAAAACCCACAATCATACCTCCTTATGCCTCATTTTGCAGTAACTCCTACCCCAATGTTGTCTGTCATGGTCCACCAGCTAAAACAGGTGCTGGAAAAAAGTTTCCCTAAGGCTTCCTCACCTTCTGATATGGCTTCCTAGGTTGTTAGCTGAGGTGCCATATTAGAATTATTTTTTATTACTAATAATCCCTTTGGTTGGCCTAATTGAAATAAAGATGCGTGGCGGCTCCCACTTTTGGGTTGTGCACCACTAGTGCTAAAAAAGTAACAAGAGCAACAGGAGTCATAGTTGATCTCAGAACGGCAGTCAAGCATTCATAAAAGAACAGATTTCCACAGTATAATTTTAGGAAGGAACCCAGAAGATCCTAGAGAAACTGATAAATTTCTCTGTCAGCCCTGAAACTAAGTTTTAAATAAAAACACTTTATAAGAAACATTGATTTGTTAAAATATAAGTCACACTCTATGCACCCTGAATCCATAAAGCACTATAATATTTTACGGTATATTTCTTCTTTAATAGAATTCTTCTTTTTTGGTTTTATTTGGTGGTAATAATTCCAAATAAGAATTTTATTTATAAAAGTTTGGACTTTGTCTCTTTGTTGTCAGAAGAGGTTAAGAGGAGTCCCAATGAGCTTATGAACAGCCCTAAAATGTAAATTTAAAAGCTTTAACGTGATGTACACGCAAGGGAACCATGAGAAAAGTCCCACATACATAAAAACAAGACCTATAAATTAATTATAAATGCACCCTGTGACTAATTTACATAACTTATCAAATGCTTCACACCCTTTGTATAAGCAACCTGAGCTAGAGGGACACCTCTTCCATAATAATTGTAATACACCAGCACTACAAGTGGGAAAGAAAAGAAATTGATAAAAGGAGCCATTTATATGACATTATTATATATATCAAATTTGAACAGCCTCAAAATTTGTGCTCTAAAACATAAGAAAATGTAAGCTTTAGATAATAGTTAAAAAATACTAACACAGTGTTTTTACTTGACTTGAGACAGGTTCAATAATGCAGTAATTGTTTTTTTACAAACTCATTTTTAAGAACGTTAGGATCAGGAGAACTTGAGTTTTCATTAGTCAAAACTGAGCAGTTCCCATGCAATCACCTGAAGCAATAATGTACTAAGATTAAAATGACTCTAGATTCCTCTATCTGATGGGCAATTAGGCATTTAAATGGGAAAATGTTTATTGAGATTCTTGCCAGGATGCTTAAAATGCTTTAAAAATGAAAAACCAAACAGAATTGGAATAGAAAAGTTTTTTAATTAAAAAACCAAGGGAAAATGAAAAGAAAAAACGGACTAGTGCCCTCACTTTTGAGGATGCTAGCAATATAGAAGGCTTTAAAATTTTATTTTATTTGAGCAATTCTTGGGGGATGCATCTTCTTCTTGGAGTGCAGGTCTTAGGCTTGTTCTTTGTAAGGAAGTGCTAGATCATGAAGCTGTGCAAATGATTGTGGCTGGGTGGTGATGAAGCATGGTGTGATTGGTGGCTTCCTAACTTTGCTATTACAATTGTTCAAGATTTTATCAGGTTGTGCCACCAAAAGCAGCCCATAATTTGATTAGTACTTGAAACTTGCAAGGAGACATATGGCAACACACAATAAAAATGAGAGATAGAATTGGAGGATGGAAAAATAAGATATGCATCAAATAGGATTTATTTTACTATGAACATTATAAAAAAAGGAATCCAGTATTTTGAGGATTTTTGTATGAGAAAATTTAGAAAAGGAGTAGCGGCATAGGCGGCTTTTACCTTGAGTAAGGTGAGCCATATTAGTGGTGTAACTGAGGGATTTCTCTGCATAAGAGCTTAATCCTCACAACATACAAATGGCTATTCAAGATAGAAACAGATCTAGTCTTATGAGACAGAGGGCAGAAGTCTCCTGGGAAGCCTTAAAAAATATATTATGTATAACCATCTTAAAAAATCTGTAGAAGATGTTTGATATAAATATATCTAGAATCACTAACTATGTATTTTATATGTGAACAGGTGAGAATGCTATTATAAAAACTCTTGGGCTTCATCCATTTTTTATATTCTTATATTTCTAGATATAAGAAGTTAAAAAACCTCATTTAGAATTCTAATGATTTATTATCAATCTTTTCCTAAGCTTACATTCCATCAATTTGAAGTTCTAGTAAAAAACGCCACAAAAGCAGTGGGACATATCTAGTTTTGGTTTAATAAAGATTGTCAAGAAGTTGAGGTGATGGATACCAAAGGCCTCATCAACAAAATAAACCCACAATTAAGTCTCATTATGCCACATATCGCTGATGCCCCAACCCTTATGTTGTCCACCATGGTAAACCAGATAATGTGGGCGCCTGACAAAAGTTTCACCAAAGCTTCCTCACCTTCTAATATGGCTTCCTAAGCCAATAACTTATGGGCTATAATAAGAGATTTCTTCTAATAATCCCTTTGTTTGGCTCATTTGCAAATAAAGATGCTTGGCAGCTCCCACTTTTGGGTTGGGCACTACTAGTGCTAAAAAAGACTGTCAGAAAATTATCTGTAACTTAAACTCTATTTCCGCTTGGCTTATCTTTCTGAGCAAATTACATGAAAAACAAGAAAATAAATTTTGATTATCTGTCATAGTTTCGCTCCAATATCCTCAGATATTCCGCTGGCTGCTCCAGTGTGGGCAGCGGCAGAACTCCCTCCACCATTTTTCATCCAGCATGAAAACGCGCTCAGATTGTCTCACCCAGCCATTCCAAACCCATGAGACAAACATTCCTCCCAAGGTTCTCGAGGCCCATCATGCTCATACTCAAGTGGTACCTCGCTGCCCCCTGGTGCTCCCCTGGAGCAACATGCGCTATGGCCTAAGGGTCAAATATGGAAAACTCATCCTGTACCACGACCAAACCATTATCAAAATGGCACAGGCAGTGATGACCCCCACCAGTTTCATATATTTCTACCCCTATAAGGGGTATTTTGGCCTCAGCTTCATCTGTGAAGCTGACGATACCACTGCAACAACTGTGCCCCTGGTATTCCAGGGTACCCCTCTCCCCACAACTTTGACACAGCTCCCAGCAGACACCACTTTGATGGTCCAGTCTGCTGGTTTGCCCACCCACCTCACACACACACACACACACACACACACACACACACACACCACACACACACACACACACACACACACACACACACACCCCCCCAAAGTGCTCCACCAGGAGCTGATGGATGGTTTGGCAGCCTATGGCTCCAACCCTATCTTCCAATTCGTGGTCCCAAATGGGGCCACACGCCTTGATGGGCCTTGGAAGTATGCCACAATCTGCTATAAATAAGTAAAATTGCCTTGTCAACTCCTCATGCAGTTATTCCCTCTGCCCATGAAAATATGTTTTGGGCCCGCATTGAGGGTGGGTGGACAATCTGTATGTCCTGTTTTGAGTTGGACCACTCAAAACACAAATGCTCCTCCTTAGCCACTTCCAACGGATCAGATTATATGTCCACCGACCTCCAATCCACTGCCCACCCTGCACCAGTTCTGGCATAGGGTACGATCCTACCTCCCCCTACCCCAAAGCCTGAGGCTGCAGGTGCACCTGCAGCCACCAATCATCCTCCTCCTCGCCCCAGTGCCACAAATGATTCCTCCAATCAATCACCAGTTTGGACCCCAGTTTGATTCCATGCTTTCTCCAACAAATCAACCAAACCTCAACCATACGCCAATTCCTCAATTCAATTCAACCAGAACCCATGGGAGTTATTGGCTGAAATTGACAAATCAGGTAGGCTCATTGAAGAACAATCTCTGAAAATTGAGAAGTTCATTAATACAGAATGGGACGCAAAAACCCTCCTTGTCTATATACCCCATAGCCAAATGCCAAATCATTTTGTAGTGACCACTAGCTTTTAGTTAAAGCAGCTGCAACACCAGATTGTCATCCCCTGCATAAAGCTGTCGCTAAATCAGTAGCTATTCTCACAGGAGGAATTCCACCTCCTCTTATCCCCTCAAACCTCACCCAAAAAGTGAAATCACCGTGAATCAGTTAAACAAAGATTCAACGATGCTATTCAGAGCATGGTAATGTAGCACGGAATTCTAAAGCTAAAATTACCCAAACTAATATCGCCACATTTGTTAAACTACTAGACACTTGCATTATAGCCAAAAAAGCTTTAGCCAGATATATCAGTGCCATTTTCCTAGCTGGCAATTTCCATGAAACACCAATCATTAGTGTAATTGAACCACATTCCGCCAATGCCCCGACGCCCTTGCTGTCTGCTTTGACATGTACCCTAGTCTGGGATGAGGAAGCTGCTGTTGAAGATGAGCCCCTTAATCTACCCTACCCTTACCATTGGGGGGATAAGCGGTTTCCACTGTGTACCTGGTAGGTTTTTTTTGTTTGAAGAGGTTCATTCCATCCACTAATTTTGGCGTTTTGATTAAATAAATTAGTTACGTTAGTTTTATTTTTAAATTTTAGTTTTGTTAATGTCTGTCCCCTGGTCAGCTTAACTCGAATAAATAAAATGAAATTATCTGTAACTTTCCTCTTTGGCGAGGTGACGGTTAATACTCAACCAAACATCTAGGGAACATACCACTAATATATAAAAGATTAGGACACCACTAAAAGCAATAACACTTATATGATTAGAGATATCTAAGAGTATATTTGCAACAACGTCCAACATAAAATAATAAGATATAATATAATATGTGGATTTGTTAAGCGTTTTGAACAACAAGGATGTGTAAAAAATGTCTATAAGGACATTTGGGTGGTGGACCACTGCCAATTCATGAGGGACTAAGAGAAATCTGAACAATAGGATCAACTTAACATCATGAATATCAGCCTCAAGTTAGTTTCATAGAGCTTGCTGATAATAATAAGATTGTACTGCCACTCAAGATGACTACCACCCAAAACAACAGCCAGATTACCTCTGGTACAGCCATCTCCACATTTTATTTATATAGTGAGTAGAGAAAATATCATCACTTGCAAGAAAATCCCAAGGTTGTATCACATAGCTGAAACTTGGTATTTAAAATTACTTAATGTAATAAAAATTTAGAAAATAAAGGATTTTCTTTTGTTATAAAAGGGAAGGAGATAATAAAAATAGAACGTCTGAAGTACCTGTTGGAGACTGCAGCCATATGAACACATTATTTGAAGGATAACAAAAATGCGTTAACTCCAGGAAAAAAGCTGCAGTTGTAGAGAGGCAGATTAGTACGTTAAATAACTACCCTTAATCCAGATATAGCTTGACTGTATGGATCAGTATAAAATATTTTTAGTATCATTCTAGCACATTTATGCCTCAAGAGCTGGTGACAATTCACACGATGGCTGATATGGCGCACTCTAGGACAGGGCGGGTCAGTGAAGTCCCATTTCAAATAAAAGAGGCTTGGCTTTCACAAACCAGTTAAGGATAGATTTGCCTTTGTTATCAATAGGAAGAGAGGTAAGATAAGAGATTTTAATTTAAATATGATTTGAATGATTTGATGTTGTATAATGTTGACTTATTTATGATTTGGGACATGAACTAGATGAAGATGCAACTCTCTGGCAGGTTGGAGGCCTCAAGCTTCCTGCTGGTGATGGCTTTTTGCCACCACCACCTCTTGGCATACCCCTTGATCTTCTTCACCAATTCCATGGTGGTAAAAAGAGGGGGAACAGGAGCAACCTTCAGAGGGTAATCTCTCACTCACCTATTATCAACAACATGAGCTTGATCACCCCATTTGATGAGGGTGTGAGAAGTTTATTTGCCCCATTCTTGAATTTGTAGAGATGTTTCTCCAGGTTGAGGAACAAAGAGCTTCTAGGGGCTTACAGTAAGCCTGAACTTGAGTTCTTGGCTTTTTTTTAAAAGTTTCATATTATAATATTATAAACAAAGTGCAACTCAAAAATCCATTTCTTACCAAACTTAATGACCAATTTTTGGTGATTTACCTTTTACATTTGGGGGTGGTTAGCCTGGAAGGGTAATCTCTGCCACCACTCTAATTCAGGTTTTTTTCAACGCATGTTTGGAACTTGTACTGGCTATAAAAAAACTAAATGTGTTATATTTGTCCAAAGGTTAACCCGCCTTGATTATTTTTTATTATTACACACTTGAGTGCCCTAGATGTAATGAAAGCCAAAGAGTGGGTAGAATAGCAGGGTGACTCCTTCTATCACTCCAAGTTGGCTTTTAGTTGAAACCATTTGATGCCAGCAAAGGCTAGAAAAAAGCTTAGGCGGTATTTGTCCCAAGGTCAATCGCATCATTTAATTTTTTAGATAAGACGCCGGCCACCCCATCATAAAAACCCCTAGATCTAGCCTGAAAAAAGTTAAACCTTGCCCAATATTGGTCTATGGTATGATTTAGGTCAGGGTGGCAGCCAACTTGGTGACTTTGGCTTTGGTATTCCTTCTTATTTTTTGAAAATATTTCAAAAATATGTTTGTGACATGGCAAAGATAACCAAAACTAAATATCAAAAAGGTAGTAACAAAGCCCAAAGATACGTTGTTATGATGACTTTATTCTTTACTGAACAATGATTTACAAGTATTGTTCTCTTTTATGAGTGCTCTTTGAAGAAATATCAAAACATTGTGTTATTTAAAAAAGTTTCTAATTGTCTCATAATGTGTATACTATTAGAACCAATACTTGTAAATCATTGTTCAGTAAAGAATAAAGTCATCATAACAAATTATCTTTTGACTATGAAATTGACTGCTAGCTATAACCAGTATATAAAAAATGATGTGAAAAATTAGATTTTGTAGTAGTTCTTAATTTGTAAGAATAAGGAGATCATAAGTAAACTAAGTTTCAAAAAAATGATATTGTACAATTATAGTATTAGTATATGATAATTGGTAAAATAAGTTAATTTAATTAACTGATATATGACATAACCATTTATAGTCTTTTAGTAAGACACAAGGTTTGAAAGAAAATAAAGGAATATATTATAAAATTATATCTTAAATGACCAAGTCTAATGTGTAACGCACTAATTTAGCTTGATCCATAAATAAAAGTTTCTTTGCAAGTAGATTTAAATATAAAATGTATTAAGATCATATTTTTATATTTTATACTAACTTCAAAAATACTCCGCTAGTTTTTTTTCTCTCTGCTCAATCCCACTATTGAGAAAATATTAAGGAAAGTAGTTTACACACTCCAATTTGCCGCAACGCTGATCCAATGATGTCCTCAGCCCACAACTTGCTTTTCCTGGGTTGGTTAAGAATCAAAACTCCTCCAAGAATTTTTTACCTTGTGGGCAAATGCTTGCAACCTGGCTTCAACAGTCCACTCAGTTCTTTGGGTCACTTCATTCTCCTGTATGACCTTGCTTTGAACCTTGCAAGGGTCCCTCTGACTTGACCCCACCCTAATGCGCTCCCACGCTCCAGAATTTATTTTATATCTTTAAATCAAATATGGGCTCTTGTTATATATTCTAACAAGGGTATCATTGAGCTTTCCTCTGCCGCATTTTCACTAGCAGGGTTAATTAAAATTTTTCCCTTTTAAGAGCTTCTTTGATTTGATTCTCCTCTGAGGAGGATGCGGATGAGGTTTCAGCAACACCTTACCTTTTAATTATACTCCCATCCCTACTACGTGTACACGCCCCCCACCATTACCACCATTGTAACATCTTTTGAAAACCTACCTTCACATCTCCCAGCCCAAGTTATTATGAAGCATTGATGTCGCAGTTTTTGTATTATGGCATTAACCCTGTCCACTACTTCACCATACCTACCAGTGTAGAGCGCTATGCTTTTACTTGCACCACTGCTACCCTCAACACCCACCACACCCATATTTCCCAGCAAATCCCTCCACGTGCTCACCTTACTGCAGCATTAATTTTTGATTTTAGGCTTGGATCAACCGCAGGTAACATGTTTGCCCATCTATTTTTGGCTTAGTTTATAACAAAAAGAACTGACCAAAATTACAGACACTGGCTCCACCTCCAACTCTAAGGCTGTGCTGGCTGCTTCTGAGTGGGGAAATTTATTGCTCCTCCAACCCATTTCAATTAATTACTCGGCCAGAACAAAACTCCTGCCCCACCCAAAACTCCATCCATCCTCACTAACCCAAAGCTGCATCATCCTATCAGGTTCAGGCTTAAACTATTGTTACGCTCAAGTGACATCCCATTTTTTCTCGCCTATTTGTAACTTTTTACCATCAAACTATTAAATTCAACAAAATCTATAGATCTATTGGATGAGGAGAATAATTTTTGGTGAAACTGTTCTACCTACAACTAATGAAATCGACTCAAGTCAATTTTTGAAATCTAAATTTTATTATCAGCCCACCTTTAAGTGATTCATTCCAAAGCCAAGTGCTAACCCATTTTAGTGACCATCAGCTTATTGTAGTGAAAGCTTCCTCCATTAAAGACATTACCTCTGTGAAGCTGATTTATATTCATTCTCCATGCTGGCATCTGGTTTGCATAAAACCATATTTCCTATGAATTTCCTCATGCCACCAAATATAGAATTATGTGGCTATATAAAAAAGCTGAATTTGCTGTAACGAAGGTTTGGGGGTTGTTTCAACCAGTACTGCAATATGACAAGATTAATAAAGTCCTTTCACTTGAATAGGCATGACTGTATAAAGAAAGTTCTTTGAAATAATAATCAGACATTTAAGAAACAAGCCTTTGTTAATCATATATATTTTCAAAATCCACCATAGTCTCATTGGGTGCTTCCAATGCTTAAGATCTGCTATAAGATGTGCCACCACTTTTGTCCCTAATCCAAAACCAAGCTTTCTCAATATATACCCTAACTATCAGTGAATTAGCCTTCCCTGAAGCTCCGAATCTTCTAGAGTTTCCTAAATATGCTGTTATAACTTTGGCAAAACTTTGCAATTTTATGAAAGGTTTTGCATATAATTGATCCCACTAAGCAATAGGATGGATGATATGGGGATCGCTGAATCTCAGAAAACACTTAAATAAACGCAATAAGTGGAGCAATTGCCCCGATGACAATTCTCTATTTTAGCTTTTTATTAGCAGTGGATATTCGCTTCTCCGCTCACTCTTTTCTAATAACAATCCCCCATTTCAATCTTCTTGTCAAGCTTATTATCAGCAACCTTTGACAACGCCAAACCTTTTGTTTAGCTATTCATTTCCGCCATATTCTCATTGGTTTTGACAGAGTCTTCTATTCATTAAATTAACAATCGCCTTAGTTTGAGGCGGTCTACCAATTATATTGTTGTATGTCAACATCGCCTTATTTCTTCATTTGAAAGTGGTTCGATAATTATTCATTTGAAGCTTGGTATCATCCTATCTCCTTACATTATGGCAATCTCAACAACATTGTCTACTAGTCAGTTCAGCCCATTTCTCACCCATACCGTTGTAACTACTTATGGTATATCATCCAGTCATATCAGAATGTTGTCATTACCCTCTTGATTGGATAATAAGTCTCCTATTGTTTATAAGACTAGAGGAACTTACCGTGCACTTGATTAATGATCCAACCACTTGCAGGATCCTTGATAGTGTAGGCATCAACGTCCATCAACGTGATTATATCAAATGGACCAAGCCAGATGTTGTCCAACTTGTGTTTCCACCAAAATTCATGCTGATCATGGAATAGAACCATGTACCCATCTTTGAACTGAGCTAGCCCACTATGCCATACTTTTTTGGCAGCCTGATTCTTTATTTTTTTGATAAACGGAACAGAATATGTTTTGGTTTTATTTGATCAGCATATTCATCAGATTAGTCAAGTAGCATTGTGTGTCCATTCTTCCAGCATCTTCCTCACAGGAATAAAGTAGCTCCAGAAGAGCTGGGTGTCATCCATATAGTAAATGGAAGGGACTCTTCCCCATGGCAGAATGATAGCTAATATTGTAAGCAAAGACGGTGGTTGAAAGGATAGAACTTCTATCTGAGGGTCAATCTGCTACCAATTTGTGGAGTATGTTCACCAAGGTCCCATTAACTCGCTCAACCATCTAGTTGGATTCTGGGTTATACAGGATTGTCAAAAACCTGCGGATGGCCATCAGCTTGTTTAGCTTAGGAAGGATGTGGGAAGTGAAGTTAGTTCCAAAGTCAGTAAGGATGAACTGAGGGCAGCCAAGTCGCTAAATAATTCATTCCTGGATGAACTTGGCCACTGTTATTGCCTCCAAATCCTTGATAGCTTGTGCTTCTACGCACCAGGTCAAGTGGTCAATTGCCACCAGTATGTATTTGGACCGGATAGCTCCTGTTGGCAGAGGGACAACTACATAAAGTGAAACCGTATGCCATGCAAAATGTGATTTCACTAACTGTTATGAAGTCTTCTGGCAAAACGGGTTTTCCACTTGGCACTGGTAGCAATAGGAAATGGTTTTAAGCACATCGAAGTTCATACTCTCCCAGTAGTACTGAGGCCACAACAATTCGGGTCTTACATACTCCACCATGTCTAACTGCTCATTGTTCACCCAAAAATAATATTTGGTCAGGTGGAAGGCATTGGGATATTCACAATAGTGTCCCCTATACGCTTGTACAACTTAACATTTTTTGAGAATGTATTAACCCTTATTCCGTCTAATACTTTGATTTATTAGTGCGGTTCATCATCATATTTTCCATTGAGCATTTTGTCGTACATTACATTACTGAGTTCTACCATAACGGCAATGATTGAAAATCTTGATAAAAAACCTGCATTTTGCTTTTTTGCTACAGGTTGGTGGAGATTTTAGTGTCATAAGCCTGTAGCTTAGAGCCCATTGGGCTAGACGCCCCTCAGGCTCTCTGAGATTCTGCAACCAGTGTAATGACACATAATCTGGTACAATTCTAATTTTACCCCAAATTAGTATACCCTGAATTGCTATTAGGCGTAGATCACCGCTAAGAGCTCCCACTCAGTCATAGTATAATTGCGTACATGACGGTTTAAGCTATGACTGCAGTATGCAACCAAATGCTCTTCACTCTCATCATCTATTTGTGATATAACATCCCTAATGGAGGAAAGGGACGCATCCATTTGTACTATATATTCTTTATCAAAATTCAGTTAGCATAACACCGGCACATTAATTAACGCCATCTGAAGTGCATCAAAGGAGGGTTGATGTCATTCAGTCTTTTTCAAAACAGTATTTTTAAACAAAATAAAATAATAGACCCCAATACAACTGGAGTTGGAGATAAAGCGTCAGAAGTAGCCAACCATCCCAAAAAATACTTGTATGTCCCGCTTACTTGTTGTCTGATTCATTTTTCAAATATTTTTTCACCTTGGCAAGTTGAGGTTTCAACCCTTTGAATCTACCATAAACCCAAGAAACTTCAGTTGGTCCTTAAAGAAGTGACGTTTTCAGGGCTTAATCATAATAAAGCCTTGGAAAGATGGCGGAATACCTCCTCCAAAAGAGTAAGATGCTCAGAAAATGCACACAAAAAACATTGATATTGTTGATGTACACATGAACGCATGACAGCTTCAAGTCGCCAAGGATGGTATCCATGTCTTGTTAGAACGTGGCAGGGGCGTTACACAGCCCTTATGGAATACAGGTCAGTTGGAAAGTCCTTTTGACGTGATAATGGCGCGCTCTCCTGTTCTACTGCAAGCAACTCAATTTGCAGTTGCCCAATATTAAGTCCATAACCAAGAAGTAACGAGGTCCGCATAACCAATCCAGAGCATTATTGATCCGTGGCATGGGATATAAGTCCCTCTTGTTGATACTATTATACTTCCGGTAGTTTAGTATAACCCAGTTGGTACTGTCTTTTCTTTTTACAATTAGGACAGGTGAAGCCCATGAGATCTTCAAAGGTTTGAGCATACCATTCTCCAGTAGCTTTTTGATATCCTTTGTCATAACTTCTTCAGCTGCCCTCAATAGGCAGGTTGACTGTGATCAATGAGAGGATGATCTCTGGTGTCCAACTTATGTACCACCCCCCAAGCGCATCCTAAATCATGGTCGTCAACACCAAAAATGTCTTATATTGTTTAAATAAAACTATTGCCAATTCTTCTGTGCTTCCAATAACCACATTAATTCATTGCACGTTACCACAGTCAATATGCCAGGCTGTGGTTCAGCAGGTAGACCAAATTCATCCACCAACCCAAAATTGTGAATTTGAAGGAACTCTTTTAATGGGTTCAAATGTAAATATGCCACTATTTGATGCAGCGGATTTGCATTGGTTTGTTTAGTAAATTCGCTAACATAACATTGATACCCCCATGTACCAGTAGTATAATGCCTAGAGCCACATGAGGCTCTAGCTACAATTTATTATATGGCCCAATGACCTCCCCATAGAGCCCTGGTGGGACTGCCGCCTCTACCTCGGTGTTTACAAGGATTTGGTGTCCAGAAGGAATTATATACACCCAGCAGCTCTGAGAGGCAACCCTTGATACTCATATATAAGCTATGAAAGGGCCCAGGTTTCTTTCTTTAATTGATGGTAGCACACTGGAATTACACCATCACTATATGTGTGGTTGATATGTCCCATATGCACCGGATCCATTGGTACTCCGCTGGAGGTGAAGTAAATCAGTATCCGCTGCCCCAACATTTCCAAGGTCTCCTCCGTCATGTCTACAAAAGCACTAGTATGTCACATAATAGAATTTCCAATTAACAGAGCATAATGTCTGTTTGGTAGTGCTATCATTGGAGTTACGACAATAACTGACCTAAACCACAAGAGAAGCGCACTGTACACTCCTTCTGAGACCGTGTTGTTCGCTCCAGCAGTCCCATACACCATGCGGCGATCTACATCAGGTTTTAATGTCATTTTTCCCCCAACTTAGTGGAAACTATGTTGACTGGGGTACCGGTATCATTTATCACATGGACTTGGGTTTTGGCTACAATAATGTCACAGTATGTACACTCAGAATAAGGAGAATTCTGAAAGCATAATATGTGAAATGTAAAGGATCCATTTTCTCAAGGAAGCTCATAATCCTCTCACTGACTTTAGGGTACTCTTTAGCAGTAGCCTTCACTGGGAGGGCGACGACTACTTTCTTCAGGGAAGGCGCATCTGCAGATGGTTCCAGATTGTCTGGAGAATTTTGTTCAAACATTTGACTGGTGTAAGGCTTTGGTTGCTCTTAGACTCCTTCGTCTGCCATGTCCTTAGCTGTTGGTCATGTCAGTACATTCACTCCTCTGGCTGGCTGCTGATATAAGAATGCAACATTGTATTAGGTACTTCCACAATAGATAATTTGATAGGTTCAGGTGGGGCGTTTGGGTATGGGATAGAGGAGAAAGAGAGTCCCATCTCTAATCCACTCTGACTTTTCCTGGCAGTACTGGTCCTGCTGTACGTAATGGACCTGACAATCAGGGAAAATTCGTGCAAGATGCCCAGATTGGCCGCAATTGAAGCAATTTACCATGTAGCGTCTGCGCCATTGGCTTTTGTATGATGAGCCAGGCCAATGATTATACTGATGAGGGTCAGAATAATTAGGGCCAGGTTGGTAGTTGGGCTGATTATGATTATCATAAGCAGGTACGTGGCGGAAGTGGACTGCTTAGGATAATCTGGACTAAGGCGAGGTGCATAATAAGGCCGGAAGTTACTAGACAACTCCTGAAAAGTACAGGGGAATTAATTAAAAAAGAAGGTTATTAATAACAGCAGAATATTTAATTCTGCATTAAGTGGAGGGAAGGTAGCAGATAGTTGACACAAAAACTGAACAACCTTGAGCAGGGGTATATAATCCTCCAAAATTGGAGTCATGACGTTGTAAAGCTCACTATATGGCTTCACTTCTGAGGTCATTGCAATGCACACGTCATATCCAAATAGAGTTCCTGCCCAAATTAACACGTGGGCTTCTGCCATAAATCGGTCTGTAAAAGAAGTGAGAGTCATATCCCAGTGAAACCCAATGGTCAAGAACTCAGCCTTCCGCTGTGATATATTTTAGGTACCCCATGTAACCGAAGCACAGTAATCTTCCTTTCTTGGTATGTAATGGAACTATTAGGAAGATATCAGGTGACTTTATTGGCACCTCCAACATCCAAGGTGATATTACAGATTTCGCTTTAAGTTGATCTGAGGCTCCTTCTGCTGCAAACTTAAATCTCATAAAGAATCTATGGATATTCCCATCGCAATCAAAAGCAGGCAGCTTATCAATACACACCTCCTTAAGAAGTTCATCCTGCCTTTTGAGCACAGCGTCTGATTAAGTTTATTTTGTACATATTCAGATGGCACAGTGTACCAGAAGGCTTCCTGGTCAGTGCAGGACTGATGCGACATAGCAGGCACCTGGATTTTTATATGTAAATGTTTGGTGTTGACCAATGTGCCCCCTGTAGTGAGAACCACTGTTATAACTTTGGCAATACTTCTCAGATACAACAAAGGGTTTTTCACAGGTTGAGCCCACTGAGCAATAGAACGGATGATATGGAGATTGCCAGTTCTTAAAACACTTTAATAAATAAGTTTTAAATTTTACATTCTATTTGGGGAAGGTCAACCATGAGATGGACATTTCTGATATGTAAACAAACAAGAACTACTATAAGCTGGAGGCACCGCAGAGAAGCTAATTCTGTCTCCTGTTGCCAGCGGGAACGCCAAATAAAGGAAGGGGTTATCATGTAGAGGCTTGCGCCTCTATTGAGCACTTAAGAAGGAAAGGGTCTGAAGTGATGAACAAATCCAGAAACCAGGATGAGACCAACTGTCGTTGATGGGGTGGTAGGTACAAAACAACCATGCTTGAAAATGGTCCATAAGGTTTGACTGGAATTGACGTATAGCTTCCTGGAGGGTGAGAGTAGAACATGAAATGGCATCCAAAACAACATTATGGATAGTCCAAATTTCAATTGCTACCACTAAGGCTTGGAGTTGAGTTTATATAGGAGAATTCAAGGACAAGGCGAAGATGTCCTTAGATAGGCTGAAGGCCTGTGTTTGCTCCTGGAAAAAGAGACTTTGAATTTCACGCCAGATCGCTTTTGACGGAGGGCACTCTTCCATGTGGTGGACCAAAGTCCAATATCGGTCACACACAACACATAAGGAGTGTGATGCGTTGGATCGCTTGTCTGTACGGTATACCTGTTTCAAGCAGTGCCACACATGGTAACGAACATGCGGCTGCAAAAAGGGTGATGGGCGTACTTTCAGATGGCTTTCTGGGTTTCTATTGAGTAGGAATGTCCAAATTGTCCAGATAATTCAATTTGACCATGATAGGAGACCTCCTTGGTATTAAACTGTTCAGAACGGCTTGGCCTTGTACTTTCTGTGTTAATCGGAGAGTAGGAAGACCCCTCTGGGCGGTGAGCCCACTGATGCTAAATCTCCACTAAGCGCTCCACATGGAGAGGAGATTTCACTTGAAGTGTGGCGATGTTCCATACGGGCCCACAGCAGAGGGATGTGAGGCAAGGAATTTTAACTTAGAATGGGGGTGGATAGGATTTCTGAGGCCCAAGGCGCAGGAAAAATTGGAGCAGGCCACGTGTGACCAGTGTTAGGCTTGGAGTGTGAGGTTGGTGACTGCAGTAATCCAGGTGCTAAGTATTTTGGCGGCATGGGCCTCAAATTTTGAGCAGGCCAAAACATCATTATGGCGAGGGATAAACAAGACATCCAGGAGCACTGGCGGTGTGCAGCCTAACCAAAGTTACCCTTGCATGATGTCATAATGAGGTGTAGAAAGATGGGTAAAAGCGATAGCATTGGACACAAATCAAACTTTAGATAGAAGAATAGAGTTGGCCAGCACAACCCTGCCTGAAAGGGGAGTTTGGTGGGCTCTGAGGGAGGCACTTCGTTTTGTGATATTGTCCAGCATATGGTTCTCCATTACCAACGAGGTGTACTCTCCTACTTCCAGCCAAACACCCAAATGCGTACTAGACCAGCAGTGGGTCTTGGCATGAAAGGGAGCATAAGCGAGGCATTATGGGGTGAGCGGCAAGCGAACCTAAGAGATAGCTGATGCAGCAGGTTTGAAACAGGGTGCTAGTGACCAGCGGGCTTATAACCTGCCCAAGGAGAATGATTTCGGTTTTGGAGGCGTTAAGTGCAGCGTTACTTATCCTGAAATGAATCTGGATAGTAGCCTCAAGCGCAAGTGTATCTTGGTTGTTAGACACCCCAAAGACAATCATCAGCAAACGGCAACAATTTACCTGGTGCTTGGCCTTGCACATGGACATCAGTAAGGCGGGCATTCACGTTGCATAAAAGTGGGTCGAGGCTGAAGTTATACAAGAGTGGGCTCAAAGAGTCCCCTTGGCGGAGGCCACTTTGAGGACGAACTACGTCAGTGAGGAAGCCAAGGCCACGTAGAGCCATTGTGGTGGATTCCGTAAGTAACATCACCCAATCAATAAACAAATGGAGGAAGTGGAACTTGTGGAGGCAGGCTTTGAGGTAATCCCATTTGATTCTATCATATGCTTTCTGCTGGTCTAAAAAACAAGTGCCCCAGTAGCTGTGGATTAGCATACGTTGGCTACAGTGTTTATGTTGTCCCATATAGACCGCTTAGAAATGAAACCGAATTTTTCATGAGAAATGATATCAGAGGCAACTTCCTCTGGGCGGTTGGTCATAAATTTTAGTAAGTAATTTAATAACTGTGTTTGTAAGTAATATGGGGCGCCAGTTGGGAAAATTCAGCGTATCCCCTTTCTTATACAGCGTTATGTTATATGTCTCCTAGCCCCCAGGAAGGAGGCACGTTTACAACAAACACTGGTTCATTAAGGCTAGCATCAATGAGAAATAGTTAAAATATCTCTTATAGTCTCATAAGGAATCCCATCTGGACCTGGGCATTTCCTGTGCAGTGCACCATTAACGGCATACCATAGTTCATCCCAAGAAAATAAATTCGTCAACTATTGATAATGGGAATTGGTGCAGATATGTAAACTTTCAAAAAAAATTTTAACTTCAGCCAGCTTGACTGGATTGGATCAATACAATTCAGAGCAATAGTTTCGAAATTTGATTGCCGCTTCAGCTGAAGCGTCTGTGATGGAGTGGTTCAGTAGCATTTCCTGTGTGCAAGCCAAGCTCTGTCGCAGTGCAAAGAATAATTGGAAAAAATAGGCAGAGCATGTTTAGCCTGCCATTATATTTTTTGCTTTGTACTGTACACAAATGCAATATTTGTGTTGCCTTAGCTGTGAGTTAAGGCGAGCAGACACTTCTTCCCACTTGTGATCCAAATCCGGGATGTAGCCTTCAGCTGGGACGTTAGACTCCAATTGGCCCACTTCAGCAAGTGTGCGCATAATGACTGCTGATGAAGCCTGAGAAGGATTAGATGAGAGGTGGCATGCCTGATGGATGGTGTTTGCTTTGAAGGTTGACCAGGTAGTAAGTGGGTCCACACAAGATGGTGTCAAACTCAAGTGCCAAAGTTTCAGTGTCCTTCCATGATTAAAACCTGGGCGATGAGATCTCAATTGTTCAAATCCTGCACCATTTTGGCGCCTGTGTCGTTGGGTGCAACAAAGAGATGGAAAGTAACACCAACCTGTGGTCAGATAAATTACTTTTTGTCATCATAAAGTGTGCAACC
>JAKSZP010017626.1:0-59444 GCA_022478985.1 Massospora cicadina
TAAAGCCCATCTCCCCACAGGAGCAGAAGAAGGCCAAGCAGGCCCATAGGACCGCGGCCAAGGAAGCGTCCAAGGCCACCACCACCATCCCACACTCACAACGCCAGGAGGACATGGAGACCTTCGCGGCGGAAGCAACTCGGGAATCCATCACCCAATCAGATTGGTTGCCCATGCCGAACGGGCCACTCAATATGAGGATCTGATGGGAGATTCAATCTCACCCAATCGCTGCACCCAAGCCCCGGTCAAAACTGACTTGGGATCTATCTAACTGAAAAAATTTTTTTGCCCCACTTGACGGTGCACTGAACTTATCCGCACCACATAAAATTTGTCCGACGTTGGGAAAACAAAAAGCAAAGGCCAAAGCCAATGCAACTCTTTCCGCAAAAATTAACAAAAACCCCAATAGCATTGCTGCTAATACCCGCGCTGCTGTGAAAGCCCATGGGGACCTGGAAGAGGCTGGTGGGCCCGGGGGCCCACCCCCTTGCACCTAAGGTGCAATGGGGGAAACCTTCACTCTAGGGACGCTGAATATCGCCAGACTCAAGGCCTCCCCATCCCAGGCTAGGAAACTGAGTTTTTTACCAAACAATTTACCCGTGGATATCCTGGCCATCCAGGAAACCCACAGTCCACGAGGTTCGAGGAAGCTTGGAAAACAATGCTCCTACCATCCCTATCCTTTTAGTCAAAGCACTGTGGGGTGCTAATTCAGAAAAACAATTTTTTCAAATTTACATCTTCAGAAACATTCCTAAATGGCCGAGTGCTCGTTGTCACCTTCTCATGGGCTGATGTTGCACACACAATCATCAACATTTATGCCCTAAATGGTGCACATGAGCGCCGGGAATTTTTCTTGTTGGTCAAATCACTCCCGCTACCCCCCAATTCTTTCCTAATTGGTGACATAAACTGTTGGGTAACCTCACCAACAGACCTGGTGGCCGCCCTCACCCCACGCCCCACAGGGTCACGTAGAACTACGCGTTCTAAAAGCCACCCTTGGGTTAATGGATGCGCTGCCATGACATGCCCCACTGCTCAAAAACATGACGCGTCCCCACGTCCACAATGGCCAATTAAGGTCCATGACCCACATCAACCTTATTCTAGCACCAGCGAAATTCCAACCCCACATCTCCCACTTCAAAACAACGAAAATGGAATTCTCTGACCACTGACTGGTCTTGATAACATACCACTTACCCGTCACAGTTGCAAAGGCCCCACATTGGTGCAAAATCCGCCCCCCAGAGCTCGCGTTGCCAGGATTTTCCACGTGGGAAGAAGAGGCAACTTTGGCAAAATTGTTTGTTGCACCATTTTGCGCGGACCCCATTTCCACTTGGGCAACTTTCAAAGAGGACACCATCTGCCACTATCACCATCTCTCATCCAGACGCTCATGAGCCACATCAGTGGTTATATCACGCGCGCTGGCAGAATTGGCCCAATTGAAGTCCAACATTCCAGCCTCAGGATATAACCTGCATGGGGCCAGAAGTGGGTGGAGGCACCCGCCCACCTCAACGCACTTGAAAAACACAAACATCAGGTTTGTGTCCAATACAGGGCCACACGCATCACTAAGAAGGACAAGTGCACCGCATACTTCTTCAAAAAGGTTTTTGCACCACGCCAGAGCGTGGCCTGCACACAGTTGCAAAGATCGGATAATTCTATTGTGGACACACTGGCCAAAGTGGCAATTGAAACGCAAAGATATTACTCCAAGTTATACTGAGCCGAACCAATTCAGCCAGCTGAAATGGCGGAATTTCTCGACGAGCTCATATCTGCACCATTTTCTGATACCCAGAAATAATGAATTTAATTACTCTGAATGAATTATGGACAGCCATTCATGGTGCGCCAGACTAAAAATGCCCAGGCCCAGATGGCATTCCATATGAGTTTTACAAAAAATATTTTAAATATATATCTCCACTTCTGCTTGCCTCACTTAACAAAAGCCTGTTGGAAACGCGCCTCCTACCAGGAGGACATGAGGCCTTTACTGTCACACTCTTCAAGAAAGGAAATAAGCTTGACTTAGCCAACTGGCACCCCATTTCTCTAACAAACACAGACACCAAAATTTTAATTAAAATCATGGCTAACCGTTTAGGGACTGTAGCATCTGCCACCATCTCCCCAGAACAATTTGGTTTCATCCCCAGAAGGTTGATTTGGGATAACGTGCACTCTGTGGCTAATGTGTGTCAGTCCACAGCCTCAGGGGCACTTGTATTCTTGGACCAACAAAAGGCCTATGATAGAGTAAACTGGGAATACCTAAGGGCCTGCCTCCATCAATTCCGCCTACCCCCGCTTCATAAACTGGGTGATGCTGCTCACAGAATCTGCGACAATGGCAGTGCGTGGCCCAGGCTTCCCTAGCGGAAATAGTCTGCCTCAAGGGGCCTGCGACAAGGGGACCCGATCAGCCCACTCTTATACAACTTCAGCCTTGACCCACTACTGCGAAATGTGAATGCCCAACTCACTGGGGTCCATGTACCAGGCCAAACCCCAGTCAAGATGATGGCATTTGCAGATGATTGCGTGGTGGGGGTGTCTAATAACAAAGATGCATGCGCGCTTGAAGCCCTCATCCAGAAATATTCCCAGTAAGCAACGCGGCACTGAACGCCTCCAAAACCGAAATCATCCTCCTTGGTCGGTTTCAAAACTGCTGGGCCCCAGAAATTAGTTCCCAACCCGGCCCATCTGCTCGACCACGTCCACGCCTTACTAACTCAACACACACCGCTCCACTGGTGTTCCCCTTTGTGCCAAGTCCTACCATAGGACCGGTACGCCATCTGGGCGTGTGGTTGGAGGCAGGTGGATACGCATCAGCAGTAATAGAGTGCCATATACTGGATAACGTGACGAAGCGAATCGCCTCTCTCAGAGCCCACCCTACTACCCTCACTGGCAGGGTTGTTCTTGCCAACTCTATGCTCCTATCCAAAGTCTGGTTCTGAGCCCACGCCATCCCCTTCTCCTCAAGCTTCTCAAATCCCTGTATGCTTTGCTACAAGGTTGGCTTTGGTCAGGCCGCCCTCCACCAGTACGGCTAGAGGTCATGTTTGGCCCTCATCATCATGGTGGCATGGGCCTACTTGACTTCAAAGCCCATGCCGCCAAGATCCTAGGCACCTGGATTGCGGCCGTCACTGCTTCACACTCCCATCCCAACACTGGTCCCGCGCGGCCCACTAACTTCTCCCAAGCCTTGGGCCTCAACAATTCATCAAACCCCCACTCCCTGATGAAATACCTCGCATCACACACATCAGCCACAGGTCCTCACGGGACCAAAACCCACTACAAACGAATCCTACTCTCCATGCGAACGCAGAGTGGAGAATTCATATTAGTGGACATACAACCCGAAGAGGCCGCCCCTCTCCTCAGTTCACACAAGAGGTACAGGGGCTACCCATCCATGATGGCGTGATCCCCATTCGACCCCAAGTCCTATCCAGGGTGGACTACCTGGACATGATGGACATCCCTTATTGCACTGAGACCCAAAAGACTATCTGGAAATACGCACACCATCCTCTGTTGCAGCCTCAAGTCTGTTCCCATGTGTGGCGCTGCCTGAGGCGGGTGTATCGTACAGCTGAGTGCTCTTATGCTTTACACTCATCCTGTGTCGTGTGTGGCCAGTATGGAACGCTGTTTCACCGCCTGGAGAAGTGCCCCACCTCTAAAGTAATATGGCGCGAAGTCCAACGTCTGCTAGGCCAGGATCAAACACATCCCTTCAGTCTGTCAAGAGATATGTTTGCTTCATCAATGGCCTCCCCCTCCCACCCTCCCTCCATGCTCTGGTGGTTGCAATCGCCATGTGGACTATCCACACGATTGTCTTGGATGCAATCGTTGGATCCATCCCCCACCCTCCCTGAAGATGTCCACAGATTCTGGTCGCATTTGGTGGATCACTTTCAAGCGTGGATGTTTGGATATCTCCCACCACGTCGCCGAAGCTGGTCTCCTCCTGGTTCCCAGTCTGGTTCATCAAATCAGACCACTTCCTCCACACGTGCTCAATAGTGGCTACGTCCCCTACACACGTTCCCTCCCCCTTCCCATAAGTGGCGTTCCCGCTGGTAACAAGAGATAGCATCGCTTCTCTGGGGTGCCTCCCCTGGTACTAAGTTTTGTCTCTCTGAGTCATATTCAGAAGTGTCCGTCCCATGGTCAGCCTTCCCCGCAATAAATTTAAATTTAAATATAAAAAGTAAAGATTTGTATGGATAGCCAACTGGCGCCCCATTTCTATAACAAACACAGACACCAAAATTTTAACAAAAATCATGGCTAACCATTTAGGGACTGTAGCATCTGCCACCATCTCCCCTAAACAATTCAGCTTTCCCCAGAAGGTCGATTTGGGATAACGTGCACTCTGTGGCTAATGTATGTCAGTCCACAGCCTCTGGGGCACTTGTATTCTTGGACTAATAAAAGGCCTATGATAGATTAAACTGGGAATACCTCAGGGCCTGCCTCCAGATTCCGCCTACCTCCCCGCTTCATTAACTGGGTGATGCTGCTCACGGAATCTGCAACAATGGCAGTGCGCAGCCCAGGTTTCCTAACGGAAGTAGTCCATCCTCAAAGGGGCCTGCGACAAGGGGACCCCCTGAGCCCACTCTTATACAACTTTAGCCTTGACCCACTACTGCGAAATGTGAATGCCCAACTCACTGGGGTCCATGTGCCAGGCCAAACCCCAGTCAAGATGATGGCATTTGCAGATGATTGCATGGTGGGGGTGTCTAATAATAAAGATGCAAGCGCGCTTGAAGCCCTCATCCAGGAATATTCCCGGGTAAGCAACATGGCACTGAACACCTCCAAAACCGAAATAATCCTCCTTGGTCGGTTTCAAAACTGCTGGGCCCCAGCAAGTAGTTCCTAACCCAGCCCAGCTGCTCGCCCAAGTCCACGCCTTACTAACTCAAAACACACCGCTCCACTGGTGCTCCCCTTTGTGCCGCGACCTACCATAGGACCGGTATGCCATCTGGGCGTGTGGTTGGAGGCTGGAGGATACGCGTCAGCAGTAATGGAGGGCCATATACTGGACAACGTGACGAAGCGAATCGCCTCTCTCAGAGCCCACCCTACTACCCTCACTGGCAGGATTGTTCTTGCCAACTCTATGCTCCTATCCAAAGTCTGGTTTGGAGCCCACGCCATCCCCTTCTCCTCAAGCTTCTTCAAATCCCTGTATGCTTTGCTACAAGGTTGGCTTTGGTCAGGCCGCCCTCCACCAGTACGGCTAGAGGTCATGTTTGGCCCTCATCATCATGGTGGCATGGGCCTACTTGACTTCAAAGCCCATGCCGCCAAGATCCTAGGCACCTGGATTGCGGCCGTCACTGCTCCTACACTCCCATCCCAACACTGGTCCCGCGCGGCCCACCTTAACTTCTCCCAAGCCTTGGGCCTCAACAATTCATCAAACCCCCACTCCCTGATGAAATACCTCGCATCACACACATCAGCCACAGGTCCTCACGGGACCAAAACCCACTACAAACGAATCCTACTCTCCATGCGAAGCGCAGAGTGGAGAATTCATATTAGTGGACATACAACCCAAAGAGGCCGCCCCTCTCCTCAGTTCACACAAGAGGTACAGGGGCTACCCATCCACGATGGCGTGATCCCCATTCAACTCCATGTCCTATCCAGGGTGGACTACCTGGACATGATGGACATCCCTTACTCCACTGAGACCCAAAAAATTATCTGGAAATATGTACACCATCCTCTGTTGCAGCCTCAAGTCTGTTCCCATGTGTGGCGCTGCCTGAGGCGGGTGTATCGTACAGCTGAGTGCTCTAATGCTTTACACTCATCCTGTGTCGTGTGTGGCCAGTATGGAACGCTGTTTCACCGCCTGGAGAAGTGCCCCACCTCTAAAGTAATATGGCGCAAAGTCCAACGTCTGCTAGGCCAGGATCAAACACATCCCTTCAGTCTGTCAAGAGATATGTTTGCTTCATCAATGGCCTCCCCTCCCACCCTCCCTTCGTGCTCTGGTGGTTGCAATCGCCATGTGGACTATCCACACGATTGTCTTGGATGCCATCGCCGGATCCATCCCCACCCTCCCTGAAGCTGTCCACAGATTCTGGTCTCATTTGGTGGATCACTTTCAAGCGTGGATGTTTGGATATCTCCCACCACGTCGCCGGCAGCTGGTCTCCTCCTGGTTCCCAGTCTGGTTCATAAAATCAGACCCCTTCCTCCACACGTGCTCAATAGTGGCTACGCCCCTACACACGTTCCCTCCCCTTCCCATAAGTGGCGTTCCCGCTGGCAACAAGAGATAGCATCGCTTCTCTGGGGTGCCTCACCTGGTACTAAGTTTTGTCTCGTCTGAGTCATATTCGGAAGTGTCCATCCCATGGTCGGCCTTCCCCGCAATAGATTTAAAATTTAAAATATAAATTTAAAATTTAAAGAAGGCACTTGGTGTTTTTGGAGCAGTATAGAAACTTAACCTGCATATTGACAACGTCTGAATAATAGTTTAAGCTGAGTAAGTTTTAGAGCATGGGTACTCCTTTAAATTAGTATGAAGGTTCATATAGGTGGTTTGGTTACTAGAATTATAAGGTGACCAAACTATTAGGTAATTGTTTAGATTTAAGTCTAAACTTTTAGGACATTTTATACCTTGATTACCAACCTATTTTTGTGTGGTGGCCCCTCATTGGTTGAATTTTAAGGATCATCCAATGATTCAGCCTGGATTTGTGCATAAGCTGATCTGAATATTAATTTGATCCTTTTCATCTAGAGGAGTCTTCACAATTAGAATTTTGGGTTGGATGTCCATCAGCAGCTCTAAAATCATCTCAATTCAATGGAGATAAGTTGTTTTTTTTTAATTTTGGAGTCATCAAGAATACATAAATTATTAATACTTAAACTTAATATCATATTTGTGTCTAAAAAAAGATTAGTGAATGAATCCAGATTTGGTTTCATATGCATTGAGCTCAGATGGTTCAAGAAAACTATAGAAACTTGGAGGGAATCAAAGAATGAAAGCATTTTATTTAAGCTGAAAGTATGTTCATTATTGGGTTTCCGCTAGATGCGCTTGCTGGTGCTAACGCTGGGGAACCCAATAAGGGGGCTGAATGTATGGAACTAGGGTCAGCTGAGAGGACAGGGGCGGCTTTAGGCACAACGATGGACGAGACTTTCATCATTGGAATAAATAAAACTTAAATAAAAATAAGATAAACTTATATCCTATGGAAAAAGTACTTTATTACACTAACATACAAGGATTTGTATAAGGGTGTAAGGCACGGTGCCTCAAGGATCGTCATGGCCCCATCCATTCAGGATCTCTATTGGTCTTCTGGATTGACCACCATTTTGAACCTTACTCAGATCTCGCCGCCCTCGTGACCAGCTTAATGGAAACACCACTTCACATGACACAGGAAATGGGGATGTAAAGATTCCCCAAATTTTGAGTATTTTATATAAAACCCCAAATTTGGTATACCTGCTGATAATATAGTTTTGAACCTCATTCTCGAACCTGTTAAGCCATTGGGCACTTGTGCCCATGAATAAAGGTATTGAACTTCCCCTGGACAAGGCTTTCCCCTAATCCAGGAGAATTTTGATACTCATAATTATGTTTTAAAGTTCCATGTTCAGGTCTTCTCCTTCAAGATCCTCTTCTAAGTCTTGAGAGTACTCTGAGTTGTTGTCAGAGTCAGAGTCTCTCATAAGGTGGGCGACATAACTCTTTTAGGTTAAAGTATATACATTGAGTACCTATATATCATATGCACATAATTTACTTCTTAGGAAATATTATTAGTCTTATCAATGCTAACTTTCTATTTGAAATGATACATGCATATAGATAGCCACTTCCTTGTTATTGATTTTATCTTTGGTGAGGATATTATCTCCTCCATACTAAAATTTAATTGAGGTGTATGCATCCATCGTGAGATCACTTAATCATCATCAAAGTCCGATTTTAATTTAACCAAGTTGACCACAAAAATTTATGAGATATTAAATTATAAAGTCCTATTCTACATCTGACAGGGCCTTTATCTTATAATAGTCTATTTTACCATAGCACCGCTGATCTACAATATTATCCATTTCTTTTTCAGTAAAGTCATCCATTTTGAACAACAATATACTGGAAAAAGCAAAAGAATTTTGTTAACTCCTTGACTGCATTCAAAGAAATCAATATGTCTAGCTATTTACTCATTAAGAAGAAACCTTTTTTATAAAATGACGTGTCTCAGTGGCACATTAATGTAAGCTATATTTTCCCCTTAGTTCTGATTTTCAAAGTTTGTATTTCAAATTTTTGCTGAAGACAGTGCTTTTTAAGCTGTCAAATATTTCAGTAGATATCTTTACTGTAAATCAAAAGTTCCTGGACAGAAGCACCTTTTTGTTGGGCCACCAAAGGAGAAGCCTTGGAGGAACATTGATTTTAAGGCAGGTGTTGGGATTCAAGATGATGAGAAAGCCAAAATACTTGCTCCAAAATAGAGCCTTAATCAAATTTACTCTCAAACCAGCGCGAATGGAACCCTATCCTGAAGGTAACAAAACCAGATTCGATCAGGAAGCATCATGCATACTAGATTTAATAAGAACACCTTCAGAAATCCCGTCCCCACTTCCCAAATAACGAGAGCTGCTGCCCCCACCGCTGCAGTCATGAGGACGATGCAGTACAATGAGGGCACCATCCAGAAAGTCGATCCAGAAGGTAGTAAAATATCATGATTTTATGGGGCCACAGAGGTCCCTAAGGCACCATGTCCCCATGCGCTCTAAAAATATTTATGCTTTCTAACACAATAAAGTAGTCTATATTCCCTCCACCATTTTATTTTTTGACCTCTCCACTAATTTTTACAGCTTTTATCCCTCTTTAAGACATTGGCGACAGTCAAGAGAACTGTTACATCAAGAGAAGTGGTGTTCACTACAAGGGCCCCAAGCTGTCAAAGTAAAAACTTCTATCACAAACAATAAGATTAATGGCGGTCAAGAAAGTCAGCCTGATGATTGGTCAAGAAGTGTTACTCAATGGCCTATTACCTCACAATACAAAGCACTTTTCCATGAAGCCCAAAATTTTTGAATTTTGGGGTATGTTCCAGTTCACTCTACCTTCAAATGATGGTAATCAGTACCAACTTCAGTAAAGGAACTTTAACAAATTTATCCAACAATTACAAAATGCGTTCATTTTGTGGGAAGCCGCTCAAGTTGCTCCCACACTACTTTAATGACTTCTACCATGTGGGATCTATATAACTCAGCCCAACTACCAGTGGAAGAACTGACCTTGTGGACTTGGCGCTATCTGCAAACTTTCATCCATTCTAAGATTCATCACCTCTTACAGTTGGTCAGGTTGCATCATCAAGAAGTCTCCCGACAACTAGGGCTTACCCAAACTTAGCACTCCCATGTTGTCAATTTCTATACAGTAGCTTCCACCTTTATCTATGACAATTAAGAAGCTATTGTCAATAATTGACATCTAATCAACGGAGCTTAAAACCAGCTTGAGGTGTTGGATAGCAGAATTTCAAGATACCTCAAAGATCAGCTTCACCAGAATATACAACTCCTTGTGGCTGCATGGAACTAACGCCTCCGCTAAGTTGAAGACCTGGTACAGACTCTTCAGAAACACTACCAGTAGCTGGCCTCTCACAACTTCATCTCCAGGAGTGAAGGACCAGAAGGGCCTAGAGAACTGGAAGGTCTCTTAGGTCCTCAGAGGCCCCAAGGGCCCTCTGGCCCCACAGTGTAACGGTTGAGACACTCCCCAAATGGCCTATTGTCTTAGTTTTTGGACTTAAGGTTAATCCAGGGGAAATTGATATGAGGAAACTTCGTCATGAACAGAATCAAGTTTCTTTTTTAGCACTTGTGGTGCCCAACCCAAAAGGGGAAGCTACTACGCATCTTTAAAGTAAATGATCTAAACAAAGGGATTATCATAATAAAAACCTAATATAGCCCCTAAGTTATGATCCTAGGAAGCCATATCAGATGGTGAGGAAGCTTTGGGGAAGCTTTTTTCTGGCGCCCATTTTCGCTGGTAGACCATGACAGCCAACAATTGGGGTGGGAGCATCAGCGACATGTGGCATAAGTATGTATGGTTGTGGATTTTCTTCATTTATGAGGCTTGCAGTGTCCATTGCTTTAACGTATTGAGCAAGTTAATGCTCAGCAAAAGTGATGAGAGCAGGCACACAAGTGAACGAAAGATGCGCTAGTGGGTTTGGGGATAATTGGGGTCAAAAAGAGAAGATAAAGCATTGATGCAAGCGCAGCTCATACCAAAGCATGCCTCTCAAATTTGTATTTTGCATCTTCTTCAAAATCATGGGGGAAGTTTGGTATAATAATACCCTTCTTGATGAATTCAATCGACCCAAGAAGTTGCTGGTGGAGTAGGGTGTTGGTAGGGACAGCTGCAGCCTTAACTGCCATTTTATTTCTATTTTTTATAGTTAGGAAAAACTGGGTTTTGTATGGAAACGGCAAGATAGTTCATTTGGATGATTGATAAAAAACTCTCTCAAAGAGAAATCTGGCTTGACATAAAATGGCCATTCACTATCATCAATCCAGTTGAGACAATTAACTGAATTAAGATCAGCCAACGCTGGGCTAGACACTGGAATTTGAGCAGTGGCGGGAGCTGATTGGTTGTGGACCATTGACCATGGCAGCTTAGTCAACATGGGTTCAGCTGTCTACTCAGGATTCCGTAATCTGGTCAAATAGTTCAAATTTTTAAGAATTTTAAAATTTTATTGGTTGCCACCTTGGAAGCAGTGCCAGAATTTTCTGAGGGTGGGGGCGGGAGGATTGAGCCCCATTCAAAAAATTGGGACAAACTGGCTGCTGACCCAATTCCGGAGAGAGGAGCAGCAGAAGTGGAAGAGGCAGAAACTGTAGGAAACTTGCACATTGAGTGATTAAGCTTGAAGCAAAAGGTGCAAATGGCGCAGCCATTTTTTACATATGTCAGAAAGGGTGATCAGTGGCAGATCTGATCACGGTGCTGGGGGAATCACAAGATTGAATTGCGATGAAATGGGCTGATTGTTGCAAAGGCACAAGGCCCTGTTAGACAATCCACCCCATTTAGAACCACAAACTGCAACATGGGGTCTGCGCCGTAAATGGCCAAACCCTCTGTGAACTCATGGTGAAGGCGTTTGGGGGAGATTTGGGAGAGCAACCCAGCAAACTGGACCAACAAAGTAGCCTCATCTTGGAGCTGGTTTCAAATGGTTGGGAATGGACCATTTTTTAAAACTAACGGCAGCTTAGCTGTGGCTGCTACATCAGCTTCAGAGAAGAAGCCAAGATTTTATACCCCTTCAATTGTTGTAAATCAATAAATCTGGTGGGTTTTTACACCGCTGTGGTTATCTTGATGTTGACCATGCTTGCATATGGGAAGGGATTCCTATATTTGACCTCGAGGCTATAATAAAATTTATCCATGGGAGCACCAAAGGGCTCTGTAGTACCGCCTGGGAGCTTGCAAGGTGGTAGGCCAAGTCCTGAGGGGATATAACGCCCGGTCATGTTAGGAGGGCTAGAAGAGCCAGCCCAAGCGCGCTTTGGTGGTGGGTGAAGTACGCAAGATAGAGGTGCACCACCACCCTAAGCTGGGGCAGCAGGCGTCGATTGCATTGATTTTGGTATGTTTTAGCTTAATAGAGCAGACATTTTGTATTTTTAAAAAATCTGAATTTAGCTTCAATTTAGTTATTAAAGTGAAAGAGAGATAGACAGAATCAGTTTTTGGATTCTCATATCGAGATTTTGAGATGAATGGAATTCCATCTGAAACTAATAATTCTTCCCATGAAAATTTTATCGCAAATTCCAGGACCTCAGAAGCTATAAGATTTAGTGAACCAAATTTATGGTGGCAAAGCTAAATTTATGATAAGTTGAAGCGCACAAATAAGTGAAGTCAAACTGGATATTTCCTCAGTTTCATCTTAAAAATTTACAATTAAGAATAAAGGCATTCCTTATTATATAAACGTTATTTTAAATCATATTTTTTGTGGACGCCTACATATGGAGCTAGAGAGTTCTTCTAGTCAAAAAATTGCCTCACTACACACTCTCACACAGGTCAATTTTTACTTGGCACTAGCATTTTGCAACTATTTTCCGTGGGTTTGTTGATAGTTTGGATGAAATGCACGAAGCAAAGGTAGATGTCTGGGTTGATAGCCCTCAGTGGTCAATGACTTGGGTGTTCTTATCCAATTCATTTGTGTCATAATGGCGTGAGTTCATGCGTTACATTAGATGAAACTCAAATACTTTATTTTCAGTAGGTGGGATCCTAAGGAGCAATGGGTAGTTATAAAGCTCCATCTTGTTATTGCCATACTGCAACTTTATTGATGGTAATTTTTCACTGGATTTTTTATTGTGAGATTGCTCAGATTTGAAAGCTACTAGGGAGTAAAACATAGGATGATCAGTTATCTCAGACCAAGCATAATAAAATGCGGCCTCCTCTTACTGTCAAAGCTTTGGATAATATTCATCAAGTGGTATCAAAGTTCCGTTTCCAAGGGCGCTTGACCCAGGCAGCAGGAGGTGAAGCACTATTTTCTCTGCATATCAGCCAAGTTGTTGATGCACTATCTAAAAATGAAACAACCTGGTTATTAGAATTAATTGAAGATCAACTAGGCTTACCTAATTCATTAGATGAATAACTTTTAAGCATAATTGACCATGCATAATGTCCAGATGAGTCCCAAGATGAAGCTTGGTCTACTTTACTTTCTTTAAATCAAGGTTTAACTTCAGTATCAGGTATTCCCACTTGTTCTATCTTTTGGCCAAGGCGGCAAAGACTTCTGAATCTCAGCTTCCACGTATGTTTTTCCATAAACTAAGCCCTGATCTTGCAGCTTCAATGGAAGCGACTAAACTATCAGCAACTCTCAAAGCTGAGGTTGAGTTAGCGGTTTAAGTAAAGCGTCAATTAAACTTGGATCAAGGGAGCAAGGATCCAAAAGAATATCAGGATAGGTACCCAACTTGCAAATTCTAAACCTATACAGATAAACTCTCATAACTTTGGTTACTCTAAAAAAAATATAATTGAAGGCTCTGAGGAGATGAAAATACATGAAAAGGAAAGGCTCCTACTTAAGGCTTTAAAACCTTCTCAGAATAAACCCAAGAACTAATATAAGCTCAACAATAAAACTATGGCATATTGAACTTCAAGTTGCAATAAAAATCTTTGCTTCGCTATATCTTTAATTATATGTCCCTGTTAGTCTTAAAGTAAATGAAACAAATATACTGCTTTAGTGGATACAGGTGCAGAGGAGAATTATCTTGACATGGACTTGGTCCAGCGCATGGGTCTAGATATTGAAGAATCTGGAATGGTTAGTTTGGCTGATTTGACCAAGAAGATTTCTTCCTGGAGGATAAAATCGTAAGTGGTAATAAAATAAGGTTTATTTGAGTTTTGTGAGGAATTATATACCATTCCTAATCTGCCTCATCATATTGCTCTGGTAATGCGAAGGTGGCATCATTATTCTACTAATTTCAATTTTGGGAAAACCTTGTTACATTATGTCCAGAAGGGAAGAGCTATTTTACTGGAAGTTTGTCACTAATGGTCAAAGGTTTGGAGAATTAAATTCAATAGGTAGAGTGGGTGTACCTGGTTTACCTGGTGAGTATCAAGAATTTGGAACAGTTTTTGGTAGGAAAGGGGGTTTCCTCTTTTTCTCCAACAGTTTTATCTTCTTTTTCATTCCGGTTTAAAAAGGATACAGAGCTCCCTCAAGGATGCCGTTGGATCCTTTAAAACATTAATCAAGAGTATCCCTGGATGATTATGTTCATAATATGTTAGAGGCAGGACTGATTACTCCCTCCAACTCATCGGTTGTGTCACCAAATTTAACTCGTTCCAAAGTCTAATGGAGATTCACAACCATGTGTTGACTTCCACCGGTTGAATTAAGTAACTGAGCCTGATCCATATCCCATGCCGGTTATGGAAGAGATTTTACCATTAATGACAGGGCTCTTAATTTTTACAAAGCTTGACCTTGTTGATGCCTTCAACCAAATACCAGTCCTTCCTGACCACCTGAAATATACAATCTTTAAATTCCATTTAGGAAATTTTGAGTATAAAGTTATGCCTTTTGGGTTACAAAATGCACCTGCAGTCTTCCAAAGGATGATTGACCACGTTCTGGGAGGTCTTGTAGGCCGGCGTTGCATCGCCTATATAGATGATATATAGTTTTTCTTGGAACTATGAATATTATGTGCAGGATGTACAGCAAGTCTTGGAGGTTATTTCTCAGGCCAATATCAATTTAAAGCCATCTAAATGTAAACTAACCAGGATTCAGTCACTTTTCTGGGTAGTGTCTATTCCAAAAAGGATTATCAGTATTCCCAGACAAAATCAAGGCAGTGCAAGACTGGCAAGTTCCAAATGACCAGACAGGAGGGCGGAGCTTTTTAGGAACCATTAATTTTCCGTGACAATTTATCAAAGATGTTTAAAAACTATCCCTTCCACTTACAAACTAACAAAGAAGGTACCTTTCAAATGGGGCCAATAAGAGCATGTAGCATTTAGAGCAATAAAGGAGAAGTTAACTCAGGCACCAGTGTTGTTGAATCCTGACCCAGGGAGACCTTTTTTTAGTACTAGATGGTCCCAACTCAAGGGGGGATTCATCGATGTGACCCAGGGAGACCTTTCATAGTTGAAACAAATGCTTCAAATTTTGCATTTGGAGCAGTGTTACTTCAGATGGGGCCTGCCAAAATGTAACACCCAATAGGATATTTCATCAGGAAAATGCTTCCAGCTAAAACTAATTATCCTATATATGATAAGGACTTCTTAACATTGTATCTTCATTGAAGGAATGGCAATTCCACCTACTTTATGCTCATCAACCTTTTATTCTTCGCACTAATCATAGGGCATTGAAATTTTATATAGAACCCAAGTTGATGACTAGACAAGCATGTTGGCATTTAGAATTGGTTCATATAATTTCCAAATTGAATATCGCCAGTGATCTAAAAACACTCTACCAGATTGGCTAAGTTGTGATGGCCGACATGGGTTTTTAAGGAAAGAGCTTAATAAGTTTAACACTTCAACAATGATGCTTTTTATCTGTTTTCTCATGTCAGAGATGGCTTTCAGGGCTTAAAATTCGGATTAAAGCATCTCAGAGGCACACTAAGTTTGGGAAGCAACTTCTTGGAGAATTGGATTAATGAAAAAAAGAGATCTTTATTAAACATATACTATTCAGGTAGGGTTTATTTATCATTGGAACAAATTGTGGGTTCCTAATTCTAATCTTCAGTATGATGTGATTTAATCCTGGCATGATAGTCCACTTTCAAGTCATCCTGGAGCTTAAAAAGCAAAAGAACTAATTCAATGATACTTCACTTGGCCTGGATTTCTCTAAAATGGTAATGGAATATACCAACTTTTATGCCACATGTTGCTGGTTCTCCTACCTCGATGTTGTCTACCATGGTCCACCAGCTAAAGCAGGCGCCGGACAAAAGTTTCCCCAAAGCTTTCTCACCTTCTAATATGGTTTCCTAGGCTGTTAGCTGAGGCGCATGTTAAATTTCTTATTTCTGATAATCCCTTTGTTTGGCCCATTTGCATATAAAGATGCGTGGCGGCTCCCCTTTTTGGGTTGAGCACAACTAGTGCTAAAAAAAGTAATGGAATATACCAATCAGTGTTTGCCATGTGCACGCACAAAACACCTCTGTACATTACCTGCTGGTAAATTACACCCCTTATAAATACCCAAAAGCCCTTAGTTATCTTTAAGTCTGGACTTTTAAAGCCTTCCAAAAGTAGAAGATAATAACATCATGGTTGTGATTGACAGCATGACTAGATATGCTGAAACTTTTTTCCTTGCTCAATGGGAATTACGTCCAAGAATGTTGCAGATATATTTTTAATGAAATATTTGCTCGTCATGGTCTTCCTGAGGAAGTGTTGTTCTGATCAAGGACCCTAATCTATTTCTCATTTTTGAGAACATATGTTGGCAAATTGTAATGTCCAACCTTATTAATCATCAGCTTACAATCCTCATTCAGATGGTCAGACTGAAAGGGTCAACCAGTTCCTGTAACAAAAATTGTGGTGTTACATATCAAATTGATAAAATGACTGGTTAAATAGATCTGGTTGGCACAATTTGATTATAACAATAAATGTCATTCCTCTACTGGGATCTTCTTTCTTTGCAAATCATGGTCAAAACCCAGAGATGTTTGGTGGACATGAAGGGCAACGGTGCCCAAGTGCAGATGAAACAATTCAATGTACTAAAAATTTTTGAAGACTCTTAAGGAAAACCTAGAACAGGCTATTCATAAGCAGAAGAAGCAGGCTGTTTGTCAAAGATCTAAGGGTCAAAAGTTTAAATAAAGGGACTGGGTCAGATTATGCTAAGAATTACAATGTTCCTACCAAAAGTCGAAATTGGGACCTGTAGCATTGGGCCCATATGAAATCAGTCAACCAATTAATGATGTAGCTTATGAGCTTATATTGCCAAAAGGTTCAAAGGCACATCAACTAATTCTCACATCTCAACTACGTTAACTCAAAGGCCTTTTTTAGAAAAGCCTCTTCCATTCAACCCCAGAGAATTGGGCAGGCCTTAATATGATGTAGAGAAAATCTTGGATGCTCGTTTGGTGAAAGGGCAGAGCTCTTTCTTGGTGGAATAGGTTAAACCCCATTGAAGAGGCTACTTGGCAATCTACTGCAGACTGCGCCAAATGTCCAGATAAAATAAAGCAGATTTTTTGGATTGGGGCCAATTTTACGGTTGAGACATTCTTTAACTGATATTTTGCTTTATTTTTTGACTTAAGGTTAATCCAGGTGGATTTATACGGATAAACGTCGTCCTGAACAAATTTAAGTTTCTGGATTCTCATTTCAAGGTTTTAAGATGGATGGAATTCTATCTAAAACTAATGATTCTGCCCACATAAATTTTAACTCATCGCCCAGGACCTCAGAAGCTAAAAAATTAGTGAGCCAGATTTAGGTTGGCAAAGCTAAATTTAAGGTAAGTTGAAGCATATAAACAATTGACGTCAAACTGGGTATTTTCTCAGTTTCATCTTTTAAGAATTTATAATTACAAATAAAGGCATACCTTATTATATAATCATTATTTCGAATCATATTTTATAAAAACGCCTACTTATGGAGTTGGAGAGTTTTTTAGGCAGGTAATTGCCTCACTCCACACTCTCACACTAATCCATAGTTTATTACTTGGCAACAGTATTTTTGCAACTATTTTTCTCGGGTTTAATGATTGGTTTGATGAACTGAACAAAGCCAAAGGTGGATGTCTGGGTTGATATCCCTACTTTGGTCATTGACTTGGGTTTTTCTACTCAATTCATCTGTGTCATACTGGCGTTAGCCCATATGTTACACACAGTGCCTACTCCTGATGACCCTGACAACCCATGGAGAAAAGACGTTTTTTCAGCCCTAGACGCCTTAAGGGTCAAAAGTCTTAATATGGCCCAAGAATGCAAGCTCTTAGTAGACGGCTTCCCCTCGACCTTAGGGTCTCAATTAAGGCCTTGTCAGATTAAATGGATAATCTTAGCGCCTTTACCATTCTTTTGGATAGTTGCATTTCCAAGCTTGAACAAACCTGCCAAGGGTGTGACACCCACTTGAGCAACTTAGAAAGCCATCTTCTTCTTCAGTGCTGACATCCAAGCGTTAAAAAAAGATTGCATAAAAGGCCTCCATCTCCTCTCTCAACTAAACTTAGGACGATGTTCAAGAGGACTTCAAGGGCTTAAGATGACAGTTGGATCAGCAGGGTCTCCACGACTATGTGGAGGCCAAAATTTTCAAGCTTGAACCAATCTGGTGTTGTTGGGATTTTAACCCACATTTCCAGCCATCTAGATTACCATGGATCACTAGGGGATAGTTCCTATACTGAGTGAATTGGATATCTTTTGAACCCAATTTCTGGTTAACACTGTTTGAAGGATTTTAGGTAATTCACCTGTTTGGATCCCTCAGGGATCAATCCAGTTTTGCTTAAGATCTTGTCGGGCGGAGTTGCCCACAAAATGGGGGTATATGTTAGTTGTTCAATGATTAACTATCAGGTGTGCCAATTGGGATTGGTTAGATTTCATCACTGACCAATCGGGTTCTAAGGAGAGAGTTGCAGGGCGAGTGATGCCGCCTACAACTAGCAAATTGATCAGTTGGTTCTTGACCTGCCTTAATGGGTAACAAGTCCCATTACCTATGCAGGTCGCTCACCAAATATGGTTGGTTTGCTGGAATCAAGTAGAAAACGTGTCCCTAACGTTTTCTGACTCTTTCTGTTTTAGGTCTCAGTGATGTCCAATGATGGAATCCTAACCATAATGGGATAGACCATTGCTGATGAGACGACGAATGGTGTTTCAACATCAACAGCTGCTATTTCTTCACTGATGTGCAAACCAAGGGTTGGGCGCCAAATCCCCTATATAAGTTCCCTTAAGAATTCACTTAATAAAAGACAGATTTTAATCAGCATTTAGACTTTAGCAGAATTAATTATTAGTTCTATTCATCTTCAAGGAAATTATTGCTGTGTGCTTTAATTGGAGACTCTTTAATAGGATAAAGAGTAAGGATTGAGGATCCTGATAAGAGAAGCTGAGCTGAGTTGGTAATTGCTGCTGAATTCATGTCACCAGAGGAAAGGACATAAACTAAGGATCTGAGCGTTGATAAAGTTAGGCGGATAAGGGTCATAATTCCTACTGAGGACAACTAGAGCATTTTGAGGAGGAATACTGGTCAAGCGTTGGACCAAACACTAGTGATCTATTCAACTATGGATAAGAGTCTTCATACTTTTATCAATCATATATCATATCATCAGAAAATGTGAGGATTGCAAAAAACTGAACCAGTGCAGATATCAATTTTAGGCGCTAACATGAACAAGCAGCTATGCCCCTATATTTAACAATTGGTGCTCACTACAGGGGTTATAATTGAGTAAGATATACTATAACAAGTTTTCATACAAGGATGAGTAAAGAAAACTCTGGATGGAGTTTGCAACCATCAACAAGAACGCCTTGAATTCTGTGGATCATTGAGATTTTAATCCTTGGAAAAAAAGTTGCCATATTAATGAAGGAGTCAAAAATGTCATAGTTTTGGCAATGAGTTACTAAGAAAAGTAACGTCATTAAAGAAAAAGGAAGATTTAGTTTGGTGGGACCATTTAGTACTAAAAAAAAGATTTAGTTTGGGAAATATCATCCATGAAAATGGAGCATGAAGCGGATTTCATTCAATTATGGGCATTCAGCGCAGATATAGATTGGCTGATTAAGCAAGTCAAGGATTTGAAGACTCGCAAATGTGAATGTGAGCCCTATGCGGTGACTGACACCAAAGAAAGGATCCCAAGAACTCCAGTTGAAAAGATGACTATTCCATGAAATATGACACTCCACATCCACAGCCATTTTAAAGATGTCTCCCAAAATTACTCCTCAAGTTAGTTAAGCAGCCAAACCAAGAGTGGTGGCTAGATAAACTTCAGAGGAATTTAAAGCTATGCCAAAGTTACCTACTTTCCATCAGGGTAACGCCCCTGCATTTTTCAAATTATTTGAAATGACAATGTTCATATTTATCGATTGTTAAAAGGCTTTAAAGGTGATGAATTGCTTGAATAACAATTGTCAGAACCTAGTTTTGCCCCATCTAGAGGGGGACAGCTGATTGTACTCAGAGGCCAAAGCAGCCATTATGAAGAAATTTGGAAGTCCCATACACATTTTAAAGCGCAAGCAAGAATTTCTGGGAATTAAGTTTCAGCAGGATGAATCCTTAGTAAGTTTCGCCAATAATTTCTACCAAGAACTGTAGATTTTGGTGGAGCAAAAATGCTGGATGATTTTGATACATGGATCACGCTGCAAGCAGCCATTCAGCCCTATTGTGATTTACATTGAATGGTTTCTTCCATGTTCACAATGGAGATTACGACCTTGCAGATGATGGATCTTTTATAAATATTAGGAGCTTCCTTCAATGCTCCAAATAGAAGTTTCAAAATGAATCCAGTACAAAATTTGAATCCTAAGAAGGGGACCAAGGGATCTAAGAAGTCAAATAATTGAACCATGCCCGGAACTAAGTCCAAAGATTTTAAGAAGATTGATAAGAAAGAAAAACGCTGTTACCTTTGCAGAGGAAAAGGACACATTGTTGTTCACTGCAAGAAGTCTAAGTAACATATCAATGTTGTTCAAGTGAAAGAGTCTAAACCTGCACAGGAGTCAGGAAAAGGACCTGAGTCCTAGATGGGGAACAGTCTAGAGCTGCAGAAAATCCGTTCCCCCTGATATATTACATGAAGATATTGGCATTAGTGATCTGCTTGTTGATGACGCACAGGATCAACTATATCAAGTGGTCATTTTTAGATGTGAATGCAGTACCCAGATCTGGAGCGAAGGGTATTGACCCTGAAATAATTAAGGAAGTTGATCAGCTGTATACGCGACAACTGGAAGACAAGATCAAGCTGTGGAGGATCCAGAAGGATTGCCAAAGTCAAATTAGATGAGGAAAACCTGTCTATCCCCTTTAGCGCGATCAAATAATCATTTCCTGATCTATCAGTGCGAATAATTCACACACTTGATTCAGCCAATAATGCTTCTATACAAAGTAAATATGATATTACAATACTCTGAGTGTAAATATATATAGATATACTGGTTAATTGAGTATGGGTGCGGGTGATAGTTGATAGTGGAGCGCCATCAATATTTTCTCAACCAAACTGGTGAAGAAAATGAGGATCTCGCCCAATTTAGAATACAAGAAAGAATATGGGACAGCCAGGCTGAATACCACCATTTTAATTGGAGTTTATAGTGCTCTACCCCTTCAATCTGAGTCATTAGTGGTATCCGCCCCAGCAATAGTTTTGACCAACCAAAATTATGATATTCTGATAGGGATGGAGTTTATACAAAAATATGGAGTTAAATGTACTTTTGATGATAATACATTGACCATATTGGGTCAGATGTTACCATTGGTTTATCATAAAGATGGGGAAGCTCCACTGACTAGGAAAGATAACTTCATCAATCTGATCTACAATGATAGCACTGCCCTAATTTGGTACCAATTAGTTGGCTGGAAGCGGAGAGAAATGCCAACGGAAATCCTGGAAAACTTGGGAATTCCATTGAGTATTAAGAGTTTGAGAACCATACCACCAGGATCACAGATAATAGTAAATATGAGGGTTGACATTGGAGATACCTGAGCTGCTGTTTGGAGAAGTTGGAAGCCCCTGAAAGAAGTCCAAAGTAGAGTCTTGGGTGGCTCCTGGAATAATTATGCCAGGCCATGGAGAAATTTGAGTTCTCCTGGAAAATTTGAGTGAAAAACTGATGAAAATTGAGAAAAATCAAGTCGTCGCATTTGTTCATCTAATCCCAAAGGCTGAATTGAAGAAATTCCACTATTTTGGGAACCCTAATGAAATGGTATTACTGGCAGGAATGACCAAAAGTGTCAATTTATTAGTCAATCGAGAGCAACTTGCTGATCTTATGGACAGACAGCAGGAGGAGGTGCTTGAGCTATTTGACAATTATTGGGAAGTATTCACCCAAGATGACAACAATCTGGAATGCGCAGGAATGGGATCCATAAAGTCAACACTTGGGAAAGGTTTCAAATAAGAATGAGACCAATTTTGACAGTTGAAGGCGGCCAAACCAGTAGTGGAGGAAGAAATCAGTAAATTAGTGAAGTATAGGATTCTATTTCCATTGTTGAGTCCCTGGGCGAGCCTTATCCTTATCATGAAGAAGAAGGAAGGATCTAATCAGGTGGTGATTGATTATTGGAAGCTAAATAAGACTAAAAAGAAGGATTCATATTGACTACCATAAATTGATGATGCAATAGTTTGAATGACAGAAGTGAAGTATTTCTCCACAATGGATCTAATATCAGGATATTGGAAAACTAATATGCCAACAGAATACCAAGGGAAATGTGCAACAATTACCACACAGGGGCTGTATCAACTAATTAGGATGACCTAAGGTCTATGCAATGCGCCTGCAACGTTCTAGAGGGCCATGGATGGTATATTAAATGACCTGAAGTTGTCATGAGTCTTGATGCACTTGGATGATATAAATGTGTTCAGTAGGACATTCACTGACCATTTACGCCACTTGGAGGAAGTTTTTAAGTGACTATCCGTGGCTAACCTGAAGATCAAGCCAAGGAAGTGCCACTTCTTTAGAAATAGTTGGAATATCTGGGATTTTTAATTGACTCTAGTGGGCTTCAGCCGCTAGCCCATAAATTTGAAACCATAGAGCAAATGGATGTACCAAATAGTGTTTGAGATATCCAAGTGTTCTTTGGAATGGTCAGATACTATTGAATATTCATTCAGGATTTTGCATGAATCACTGAGCCCCTCTTCCATTTACTGAAGGATCCAAAAAAAGATTCATTTGGAGTGAAGAGGCCCAGAGTTCTTCTGACAAATTATGCCAGTATTTAATTGATTTTCCATTTTTTTTAGTACTAGATGGTCCCAACCCAAGGGGGGGATTCATCGATGTGATTTTCCATTTTTTTAATATCCAAATTTTAATTGAGAATTTATAATACAAACCAATGCTTCATTAACGGAAATTGGCTCCATCCTGAGCTAAGTGGATGAACTTGGGGAAGAACATTTAATAGCATATGTGAACTGGACACTCTCAGCAGCTGAGAGGAATTACACCATGACTGAGCATGAATGCCTTGTAATTTTTTATGTCTTTAAACAGTTTCAGGTATGTATTCATGGAACGCGTTTTAAACTGGTGACAGACCACTCCTCATTGCGCTGGCTACATAATCTAAGAGAACTGGAAAGATGACTGGCCTGATGGGCATCAAAGTTACAGGCTTACAATTATGTGATAGTCCACCAAGCTGGAGCTTCTCATCAGAAAGTGAATGGCTTATCAAGGTTACCAATGGTCCAAGTGGTATACCAGCAGGTGGATGAGCTATTTCATAGAATGGTCAAAGGATAAATTGGGAACAAGCCCCAAGAAATCTAAGGTGCACGCTAAAAAGCAATAAAAAACTGAGACCATGGATGGACAAGCTTACAAGATGATCAATGGGAAACCATTACTATTTCCAAAGCCATCAGAATGAGCAGCTATTGTTCATGCTGCTCATAAGATTGTTGGACATGTAGCCTGAGGAAGATGACCAATCATACTCGCCAGTACTATTACTGGGAGTCCATTAACTACAATTTAGCTGATTATCTGGCTTGTTGTGTGGAGTACCAGTTGCATAAGCCCCTCAGAACACAAATGGATACTGACTGGTCCACCCTGGTTTTTCTTAGCATACGGTGTCCATCAACGTGATGGTACCATTAACCATGAGTGCTGGGGGAGTCAAATACATATAATTGCAATTAGCCATTTGATGAAAAGGGTCGAGACAAAGGCTCTGGTGAAAGTAGATTCTACATGCACTTCACGGTTTATCCTAGATCAAGTAGCATATCAACATGGATGCCCACAGGTCCTGTTGAGCAATAATGAAAAAAATTACGTCTCATTTAATCCTGAAATTTGATGAATTAATGGGGATCAAAGGAGGCTTTTCTTTCTCGTAACAATTACTTTAGTTACTACGATTTGATTCAAACAGCAAATTTGGATAATCACACACAGGAAAGATGGTCGACTTTAATAACAAAGATAATACAACATGGGCGAGCGTCGTGGCAAGTGGTGCGCTTAACGGTGCAACTAAGGGCAAGAAACGCCCTGGAGGGGGACCAGGAACCCAATCTGCAAAGAAATTGCAAACTCAGACACCATCTGGGTTTATGGTATCTACTGTAAAGCACGCGCAATACATGTACATTCAATTCAACCAACCTTTGTCAAAGGTTGAATACGGGATCAGACTCTTCCTTGGGGATGAGTCACCAACCCTGTGGGAGAAAACATGTGAGGCACAGCCCTCACTTTTCCCTCACGCGGTGTACGTAGCCACCAACAACATGGGATGTGGCTGGATTGATATTGGTTTTGAAACAGCCGATGGAGCTGATGCCACAGCAAAAATCTGCGTGGAAATTGCCCTCCCTGAGGGCAAAAAAATTGTGCGCACCGCGCGCACCAGATGGAACAAAGCAAAACTTTGTTCATCTCCTTTGACTCGCTCCCCACCAACCTTCCTCATAAGGTAATCAAGGAGGAGCTCCACAAAGGTCTTGTGGCCTATGGAGAAATCCAACGACTTGAATTACAGAAATTTTGCTTAATGCCCGACCTGTGCACAGGCAAAGCTATCGCTGTAATCAACCCCTTCCCAGAAGTGGAAGAAGATTTATCCAGAATTCCCCACGCAGCAGAATTTCACTTTGCAAATGGGGGCCAGTTGGCTGCATTCTGAGTTACACCAGAACGCGCACCACCCATTTGCAACCACTGTGGCTCACTGGGCCACAAGGAACATGCATGCCCTGTAAAAGAGGGCTTAATGGAAATTGATTTTTGTGAAGAAGCTATGGATGAAGATAATGAAAACTTTGCCAAAATGACTGATGGCCTCCACCCATTCCGCTGGGGTGAAGGTGGACTATACTCCATCGTGGACCCAGTTACAAGTAAACAGCGTAAAGCAGCACAAAAAGCCCACAAGAGAGCAGCGGCTGAAGCGGCGGCACATGCGGAATCTGCCATTAACCACGGACAAATTCAGGAGGCTTTTCAGATATTCACCGAACTAACCAATCAGAACAATATGCCCAGGTCGAAAATTTTCACAGTAACCAGACTGAGCCACAAAGCGTCATCAGTCATGCACATACTGAGGAACAATGCAATCGCAATTTGGGTGAAGATGCGGTGCACAATGCAACAAAGTTGAACCTCAAAAATATAAGATCCAATCAACAACCCTCATCAAATCAACATGAGACCTGTGCAGGAAAAGTTGATGCAAATGCAAAAAACTGCAATTCCCTTGAATCATTGGGCCAGATCAAGGGAACCAACAATGGCAGTGAAAGAGTTGGAGTACATATGTGGAGCATGGCCAAAATGAGCCGCGGTGGGATAGGACCAGAGGGTCCTCCCAACCGCTCCTGAGGCGCCACGAACACCTCAGTGTCAATAGGGACGTTAAATATTGCGGGAGCCAGGGCTCATACGTCCCAAGCCAAAAAGCTGGCATTCCTGCGAAAACCTCTTGTAGACATCTTGGCCATCCAAGAAACCCACTGCCTACAAGGGGAAGAAGAATCCTGGTCAACCAGGGTCGCACCATCACAATCAGTATGGACATCTCACTGTGGGGTGATAGTCCAAAACAACAAAAAATTTAAAATTACAAATTCATCATCAAACTTGCACGGTCGAGTCCTGGTAGCAACAATCACATGCCAAGATGAAATAATTTCGTTAGCATGTATCTACGCACCGTGCACTGCAACTGGGAGAAAAAAAAATTTGAAAAAAATTTCTACCCTCACCCTCCCACCAGATATCTTCATGTTAGGCGATTTCAACTGCTGGGATAACCCCAATACAGATTGATGGCCTAATCCCAGGGGATACCCACCTGGACACATTGAATATCGCACAATGAAGGCATCTCTTGGCTTACAGGATGCTCTTCACTCCCAATTCACCAATCCTTCCCCATATAACAAGACCCAACATACGTGAGGGACTGCTCATATCAATGAGTCGTATTGACCACATCCTCATCCCACAATCCCACCACTCAAGAATCTCTAAATTTACAACAAAAAAGATCAATTTTTTTAATCACCAATTAGTTACGGTGCAGTTTTTGCCAACCCAATCCTACACAAAGGTGTCACCTTGGAGAAAGCTTCACCCAGAAAATATAAGATTGCCTGAGATATCTGACTGGGTTAAAAACAAGGCTACAAACCCAGAATTCACAGCCCCATTCACTTCAGATCCCATCGGAACATGGGAAAATTTCAAAAAAGATTTAATCAACAAAGCCCAACATATTGCATCACGCAAGCACACCGCGGACACAGCCACAATCAAGCGTACCTTGGTAGAACTAGACCACCTGGAAATAAATACTCTGAGATCTGGCTATAGCCCTAATTGGGGACGCAAATGGGCAGAAATTTCAGCCCAACTTAACAATCTCATCTTTGAACACCAACACAGAATCAAAGTATTGAACAAAGGTAAGTTCATAAAGGAAGGCAAAACCTGTTTGACATACTTTTTCCACCAATGCCACTCCCGCAAAAACCAGCCCACATGCACACAGGTCCGCAAGACCAATGGCACTGTGGCAACTGACCCTGAGGAGGTCAAGGCGGAAGTACACTGCTATTATACCAAATTATATCGTGATATGCCAACAGATCCACAAAAAATTAAAGAATTTCTTTAAACTGCCAAGACACAAAGTACACCACCAAATTACAATATACTATCCCTTATCACACGGGAGGAGCTTTGGGAAACAATTCAGGGTGCACCACGTAGGAAATGCCCAGGGCCTGATGGGATACCCTACGAATTTTACAAAAATATTTTCAACAAATCGCCCCCCTCCTATTGGCGTCAATGAACCAGAGTTTGTTGGAAACACGCCTATTACCAGGAGGCCATGAATCCTATGTTATAACCTTGTATAAAAAGGGTGACAAGTTAGAACTTTTCTTTCTCATTGCAAACACTTTTGCAACCCATTCAATTCAAGACTAAATCTAGTTTGATAATCTCATAGAGGGATTAGTCTGCGCCCATGTCTGGGAGCAGTTGGGCAAGCAAGGGGTAGAGGAGCAGGCGGAAGGCCCGCAGCCTCTAACATTTGAAAACGCCCCGGAGAATCTGGCGGAATAGAAAAAAATCTATAAAAACTGGCGGTCACAATTTCCCCGGAGATACTTGTGTGGCAAGCACGATGCAACCAGTACATCAACACGCCACATTCCCAGCCACTTTTGTCGGTGGAATTTGGAGTCTGTGCGTATCTGGACATCCAAAAAACAGCCCTATGGGAAAAATTTTGTGAAGATGTACACAAAATTTTCCCAACTGCGGTGTACGTTGCACCTCACTCCATGTCACGCAGTTGGCTGGACCTAGGTTTCAAAAGCAAAATTACAGCAGACGAGGCTGCAGCGGTGCGCATAGTGGTCGACCTCCCCAAAGGGCAATGGGTCATCGAAACTAAATGCACCAGATGGACAAAATCAAACCAAATTTTACTCACGTTTGACTTTTTGCCTACTATGGTAAAACGTGACATTTTGGAACAACACCTGAAAGATGGTCTCGCCATATATGGCGAAATACAATCTCTCAAAATGCAATGCTTCACGCTGATGCCACACCTGTGCACTGGCAAAGCCATCGCAGTTCTGACCCCAACCGAGGAGATCGTGAAGGACCTAACCCAGATCCCACACTCCACCTTTATTGACATCGCAGGGCACACCACCCACCCATTCTGGGTAACCGTGGACAGCGCGCCCCCATTTGCACCCACTGTGACGCGTTTGGCCATAAGGCACACGCATGCCCCATCAAAGAGGGCGTCACATTCCAAGAGCACCCCTCGGCGGCCATGGCCAGCGGAGAGGCGCACTATAAACCAACCACAAGCACCAAGGAGGCTTTCCCGTGGGGAGCACAAGGCTGCTACCTATTGGTAAAGCCCGTCTCCCCGCAGGAGCAGAAGAAGGCCAAGCAGGCCCATAGGACCGCGGCCAAGGAAGCGGCCAAGGCCACCACCACCATCCCACACTCACAACGCCAGGAGGACATGGAGACCTTCGCGGTGGAAGCAACTCGGGAATCCATCACCCAATCAGATTGGGAGGCCCATGCCAAACGGGCCACTCAATCTGAGGATCTGATGGGAGATTCAATCTCACCCAATCGCTGCACCCAAGCCCCAGTCAAAACTGACTTGGGACCTATCCCAACCAAAAAATTTTTTTTGCCCCACTCGACGGTGCACTGAACTTATCCTCACCGCAAAAATTCGTCCAACGTCGGTAAAACAAAAAGTGAAGGCCAAAGCCAATGCAACTCTTTCCACAAAAATCAACAAAAACTCTGATAGCGTAGCTGCTAACACCCGCGCTGCTGTGAAAGCCCGTGGGGACCTAGAAGAGGCTGGTGGGCCCAGGAGCCCACCCCCTCGCACCTAAGGTATGATGGGGAAACCTTCACTTTAGGGATGTTGAATATCGCTGGACTCAAGGCCTCCCCATCCTGGGCTAGGAAACTGAGTTTTTACAACATAATTTACCCATGGATATCCTGGCCATCCAGGAGTCCCACTATCCACGAGGTTCCAAGGAAACTTGGAAAACAATGCTCCTCCTATCCCCATCCTTTTGGTTGAAGCACTGTGGGGTACTAATTCAGAAAAATAATTTTTAAATTCATATCCTCAGAAACATTCCTAAATGGCCGCGTTCTTGTTGTCACCTTCTCATGGGCCGATGTTGCACACACAATTGTCAACATTTACGCCCCAAACGGTGCACATGAGCGTCAGAATTTTTCTCGTCGGTCAAATCCCTCCCACTACCCCCCAATTCTTTCCTAATTGGTGACATGAACTGTTGGCTAACCTCACCAACGGACCGGTGGCCACCCTCACCCCACGCCCCACAGGGTCATGTAGAGCTACGCATTCTAAAAGCCACCCTTGGGTTAATGGATGCACTGCCGCAACATGCCCCACTGCTCAAAAACATGATGCGTCCCCACGTCCACAACAGCCAATTAAGGTCCATGACCTGCATCAACCTTATTCTAGCGCTGGCGAAATTCCAACCCCACATCTCCCACTTCAAAACAACAAAAATAAAATTCTCCGACCACCGACTGGTCTCAATAACATACCACTTACCCATAACAGTTGCAAAGGCCCCACATTGGTGCAAAATCTGCCCCCAGAGCTTGCGTCGCCAGGATTTTCCATGTGGGTGGAAGAGGCAACTTTGGCAAAATCGTTTGTTGCACCGTTTTGCGCGGACCCCATTTCCACATGGGCAACTTTCAAAGAAGACACCATCCGCCACTATCGCCATCACTCATCCAGACGCTCATGAGCCACATCAGCGGTTATATTGCGCACGCTGGCAGAATTGGCCCACTTGGAGTCCAACATTCCAGCCTCAGGATATAGCCCTGCATGGGGCCAGAAGTGGGTGGAGGCAGCTGCCCACCTCAACGCGCTTGAAAGGCAACACAAACATCGGGTTTGTGTCCAATACAGGGCCACACGCATCACTAAAGGCGACAAGTGCACCACATAATTCTTCAAAAAATTTTTGCACCACGCCAGAGCGTGGCCTACACTCAGGTGTGAAGATCAGATAATTCTATTGTGGACACACTGGCTGAAGTGGCAATCGAAATGCAAAGATATTACTCTGAGTTATACCGAGCTGAACCAATTCAGCCGCCCAAAATGGCAGAATTTCTGAACCGAGCTCATATCTGCACCATTTTCCAATACCTGGAAATAATGAATTTAATTACTCCAAACGAATTATGGACTACCATTTGCGGTGCGCCAAACCAAAAATGCCCAGGCCCAGATGGCATTCCATATGAGTTCTACAAAAAATATTTTAAATATATATCCCCATTGCTGTTAGCTTCACTCAACTAAAGCCTGTTGGAAATGCGCCTCCTACCAGGAGGACATGAGGCCTTTACGGTCACACTCTTCAAGAAAGGGGATAGGCTAGACTTAGCCAACTGGCGCCCCATTTCTCTAACAAACACAGACACCAAAATTTTAACAAAAATCATGGCTAACCGTTTAGGGACTGTAGCATCTGCCACCATCTCCCCAGAACAATTCAGTTTCATCCCCAGAAGGTCGATTTGGGATAACGTGCACTCTGTGGCTAATGTGTGTCAGTCCACAGCCTCTGGGGCACTTGTATTCTTGGACCAACAAAAGGCCTATGATAGAGTAAACTGGGAATACCTTAGGGCCTGCCTCCAACAATTCTGCCTACCTCCCCGCTTCATTAACTGGGTGATGCTGCTCACGGAATCTGCAACAATGGCAGTGCGCAGCCCAGGTTTCCTAACGGAAGTAGTCCGTCCTCAAAGGGGCCTGTGACAAGGGGACCCCCTGAGCCCACTCTTATACAACTTCAGCCTTGACCCACTACTGCAAAATGTGAATGTCCAACTCACTGGGATCCATGTGCCAGGCCAAACCCCAGTCAAGATGATGGCATTTGCAGATGATTGTGTGGTGGGGGTGTATAATAACAAAGATGCACGCGCGCTTGAAGCCCTCATCCAGGAATATTCCCGGGTAAGCAACGCGGCACTGAACGCCTCCAAAACTGAAATCATCATCCTTGGTCGGTTTCAGAACTGCTGGGCCCCAGCAAGTAGTTCCCAACCTGGCCCATCTGCTCGCCCACATCCACGCCTTACTAACTCAAAGCACACCGCTCCACTGGTGCTCCCCTTTGTGCCACGACCTACCATAGGACCGGTACGCCATCTGGGCGTGTGGTTGGAGGCAGGTGGATATGCATCAGCAGTAATAGAGTGCCATATACTGGACAACGTGACGAAGCGAATCGCCTCTCTCAGAGCCCACCCTACTACCCTCACTGGCAGGGTTGTTCTTGCCAACTCTATGCTCCTATCCAAAGTCTGGTTCGGAGCCCAAGCCATCCCCTTCTCCCCAAGCTTCTTCAAATCCCTGTATGCTTTGCTACAAGGTTGGCTTTGGTCTGGCCGCCCTCCACCAGTACGGCTTGAGGTCATGTTTGGCCCTAATCATCATGGTGGCATGGGCCTACTTGACTTCAAAGCCCATGCCGCCAAGATCCTAGGCACCTGGATTGCGGCCGTCACTGCTCCTACACTCCCATCCCAACACTGGTCCCGCGCAGCCCGCTCCAACTTCTCCCGAGCCTTGGGCCTCAACAATCCATCAAACCCCCACTCCCTGATGAAATACCTCGCATCACACAAATCAGCCACAGGTCCTCATGGGACCAAAACCCACTACAAACGAATCCTACTCTCCATGCGAAGCGCAGAGTGGAGAATTTGTATTAGTGGACATACAACCTGAAGAGGCCGCCTCTCTCCTCAGTTCACACAATAGGTACAGGGGCTACCCATCCATGATGGCGTGATCCCCATTCGACCCCAAGTCATATCCAGGGTGGACTACCTGGACATGATGGACATCCCTTATTCCACTGAGACCCAAAAGACTATCTGGAAATACGCACACCATCCTCTGTTGCAGCCTCAAGTCCGCTCCCATGTGTGGCGCAGCCTGAGGTGGGTGTATCGTACAGCTGAGCGCTCTAATGCTTTACACTCATCCTTTGTCGTGTGTGGCCAGTATGGAACGCTGTTTCACCGCCTGGAGAAGTGCCCCACCTCTAAAGTAATATGGCGCAAAGTCCAACGTCTGCTAGGCCAGGATCAAACACATCCTTTCAGTCTGTCAAGAGATATGTTTGCTTCATCAATGGCCTCCCCTCTTTCACCCTCCCTCCATGCTCTGGTGGTTGCAATCGCCATGTGGACTATCCACACGATTGTCTTGGATGCAATCGTTGGATCCATCCCCACCCTCCCTGAAGATGTCCACAGATTCTGGTCGCATTTGGTGGATCACTTTCAAGCGTGGATGTTTGGATATCTCCCACCACGTCGCCGACAGCTGGTCTCCTCCTGGTTCCCAGTCTGGTTCATCAAATCAGACCCCTTCCTCCACACGTGCTCAATAGTGGCTACGGCCCCTTCACACGTTCCCTCCCCCTCCCCATAAGTGGCGTTCCCGCTGGCAACAAGAGATAGCATCGCTTCTCTGGGGTGCCTCCCCTGGTACTAAGTTTTGTCTTGTCTGAGTCATATTCAGAAGTGTCCGTCTCATGGTCGGGCTTCCCCACAATAAATTTAAAATTTAAAATTTAAAAAAAGGGTGACAAGTTGGACCTGGCCAACTGGCGCCCAATTGCACTCTCCAACACTGACACAAAATTTCTAACAAAAATTTTAGCAGCTAGATTAGGCGCAATTGCAAATGACGTCCAATCACCTAACCAGTTTGGGTTGATACCAGGGCGTTCAATATGGAACAACATTCAATCTGTTGCAAATATTTGCAAATCCAAAGCAACTGGTGCCCTGTTCTTCTTGGATCAGGAAAAGGCGTATGACTGTGTTAGCTGGCCATACCTAAAAGAATGTCTACATGCCTTCAAACTCCCACCAAGATTCATAAAATGGGCGATGCTCCTAACAGAATCTTCAACCATGGCTGTATGCGGCCCTGGATTCCTAACAAACAAGATTAAACCACACAGAGGGCTCAAACAAGGGGATCCCCTCAGCCCACTGCTATACAATTTCAGCTTTGACCCGCTCCTCCTAGTAACTGACTCACGTCTCATGGTGATAACTGCACAAGGACAACCAACAGTCAAGATACTGGCCTTTGCAGATGACTGCGTAGCAGGTATAGCAAACAATGAAGATGCCCGACAGCTGGAACACACTCTAGAGGAATACTCCAAGTTGAGCAATGCATCGCTCAACAAAAGGAAGACAGAAATCATCCTCTTAGGCAAATACACAAACAATTGGGCCACAACATCAGAACCTCACACCAACACTCGAAGAAAAAACCCAATCATTTTACCCTTTGCAACACCTCCCACCACCACTCCTGTCTGACACCTTGGAATCTAGCTAGAATTAAGGGGATATGCTAGTGAGACAATGGAAAGTAACCTGTTACAACGGGTATCCAAACGTGTCGCCTCCCTCAAGGGAAGAACCTCAGGATTAACAGGACGAGTTACAGTTGCTAATTCGCTCATCCTCCCAATACTGTGGTACCAGGCCCATGAGATAGCCTTCTCACCTACCTTTATAACCTCAATCCGCGCGCTTATCCAGGGCTGGCTGTGTCCTGTCTCTCACCCTCCTATACGGATGGAAACACTATTTGGCCCACGCTCAAGCGGAGGCATGGGACTAATAGATTTTGAGAGCCATGCCAATCACATCCTAGGTACCTGGATAAAGTAAATCCTTGCTCCAGACCTCCCGCAACAACATTGTCCAGAGCAGCAAGGACTAACTTTGCACAAGCGCTCAAATTAACCAACCCACATAGTCCACCCATACTACTTTCATACCTTGCGAAGCACCCTACTGCAACGGGTCCTCATGAAACCTCCCCTCATTTCAAACATATCCTCCAAACTATCCGCCGTATGGGATGGACCATAGAGAACATGGGTACTATACAGGGAAGGGGACGACCCAGCCCCCAATTCAAATTAAGAAACCCAGAAAACCACCCCCAGAGGGATATGATCGCAACAACCCCAAGCATAGCTAGGATAGAATACCTAGATATGCTGGACATTCCCTATGATTTAACCACACAGAAAACAATGTGGAAAATGACACACCACCCACTCCTACAACCAAGGATAAGAGCAAATGCCTGGCGCTGTTTGAGAAGGACCTATAGGATGGCGGACAGATCCAACTCCCTCCACAAAACATGTGCAGTATGTGGAGGAGGGATCCCTACATCACCGCCTAGAAACATGCCCCCAACCAAAGCTATATGGCAGGAAGTCGCACGCCTGCTCAAGATTCAAAACGAACAGGAATTCTCGATATCAAAGAATATCTTTGCGCTCCAGATCGAGTCACCAATCCCATCTACCCTCCGCTCCCTAATAATACCCATTGCAATGTGGACAATAAATCCAATTGCATTAGATGCGTTCAAGGGCATGGTCCCAACCATTCATCGGATTATTAACAGATTCCATGTCCACTTACTAGAGCACTTCTAAGCCTGGCTCTATGGATATATGAGACCAAGACAAAAAGCGCTCATAGAATCATGGTTCCCACTCTGGTTCCTCCACACAGACCCTTTCCTTCACACCTGCTCCATAGCAGGGGAAACCCCCTCGGAGTAGTGCACCAACCCCCATACCTGGCAGTCCCGCTGGCAACAGGGGTAACTTGAGTACCCTGGGGTGCCCAATTTTTATATTTCTTAGTTATTCTCTTAGTTTCACATATATTCGGTAATGTTTGTCCCCTGGTCAGCTTACCTCGGTTAAATAAAAATGGGGGATCAAAGGAGTCATGTCTGTACCTTACCAGACAGAGATGAAAGAACTGGTAGAACAGGTCAATGGAATGCTGGCCATGATGCTGAGGAAGCTGGTCGCAGGAAGAACTTCTGCATGGGGAATGTACCTTAGTTCAGTGTCATTTTCATATAGCATAAGTCATCATATGGTGATGGAAAAAACGCCATTTGAGTTGCTATATGGAAGAAAGGCCGTATTGCCACCGATTATATATTCAGTGGTGGAGCCAACATCAGGGATGAGTGCTGAGCAGTACCTGAGCCAATTGTCAAATCCTGATTGAAATGCAATCACAAGCATTCAATATGACCTTAAAGAGAATTAATAGAGCAAAAACGACGGATGATAAGAATCACCCAGCCTTATCAGAATACCAAATATGCGAAAGAGTTGCCTATTACAATATGCATGGTTTTGTAAGAGTAAAAAAGTAGATGCACTGTGATCAGGTCCATTCAAAATTATCACTAAGATGGCGATGAACGCCTATTCTATCAAGAACCTCTTGGATGGAAGGATAGTAAATAAAGTCCATGCTAAGTACTTAAAGCGGTGGATTGATGAAAAAGATAATAATGAAAAAAATGTTTCCAATGGACCGCTGAAACATATAGATGGTTATGTCCTGATGATTTGTTAAGTCTAAAAAAAGGACCGCTGAATCAAACTAGATGGTTAAGTCTTAAAGAATAAGACTCTGAACCAAAGAAAACTGGTGGGTCTAAGTATACATAGGAACCAGTTTGGGGGAATAAAAAATATGGATCGCTTAACTGAATAAAGATCAAGTCCCATATAAAAAGAAGAAAATATAATATCGATAAAAATATAGCGAAAAAAATGTTATAAACAAAGTAAAAAGATATATTTTCCTAAATTTATTATTGGTTATCCTTGACTTGGGGATGATTCCGCCTATGTCACCTCTTGGGGGAGGGAGGATGGATCGCATTAGGAGTAAAAAAACTGTCAAAATCTATGTGAAATCAGATGCTAGCAAGGGCTAGACCTACTTGAAGCCAAGTTTTCCATGTGGAGGCTGATCTCTTTTGAGACGCAACTAGTTGAAGAGAGATGGAAATGTTGGTACTTGCCAAACGTGATACCCCAGATCGGTGAGGGAAGCAACAGAACAATAAGAGGCAGTCGCAAATAACCCTGAGTAATCCTGATATGGCACTGGAGCTGAAAGATTGATCTTGAGCGCTTGCTAACTGTATTTTTTGAGAACATTGGATATATGGGCAAGCATTGAGCAAAAGATACTAGGCAGGGGTTGCCAAAAAATGCCCCAATCAAAGCCATCAGGGGAAGATACCAATGAGATGCACCAGAAACGAGATAGTCATGCAAGGAGCAAATGGCATCCTGCAGATGATGACTACAAGCTTCTTAGAAGTGAAAGCTGAATGAGTGAAGGAAGCTGGGAGAGGCAGGAAGCTTTGTGGCCCAACTTCAAAGAATTTGGCTGGCAAAGTGAAGAGCATAGGCTGCAACATCTCAGTCTAGAATGTTTTCGAGATTGGAAGTTCATAGCTATGGATAGAGCCTTGATTACTTAGGTCCTCAGTTCTGTGTAGAGGAGCTCAAAATGTTCATGTTTTCTGATGACCTGTTCAGTTGACAGAACAGCTGGTTTGTAATGCTGGCAAAGTTATAAAAGGAACTCCTGAAATAAGTCTGATTTGTTGAGAAAAAAACAATTGAGAGAGGAGGGCATTGCTTTCAGAGGTTCAATGATAATTGTATGAGTATCCGCAAATAAAGCCAAATCTATAAGAATTTCAAAGTCTAACTCAGGAATTGACAACAGAGGGAGGATTGGTCGCAGATTGTTTGAGATAATTTCTAACCTGGTTTTGTTGGGTTGGATACTGTTTCTAGTAATTCCATGGAAGGACTAGTCATTAGTACTTGAATGGGAGTATGAGTCCTGGGAGGACCATAGAAGAGGTTCCAGTGTGCAGATTGACTCATCAATTAGAAGAGCTGAAGGTCTTTATTGGATATGCTATCAAGCAGTCGTTGTACTTATACTCTGAATTTGACATTTAAGCTTAACGATAGGGGGATGTTAGACTTTTATGATAGTCAACATTATGCACTCTGGCATCAATTAAGCTCTAATTTTAAAGAAATTTATCTCAAAAGTAATGAGATAAGCTTTTTAGAGAAGAATTAAGTATGATATGAGCCAAGAGGTTATTATGAGAAAATAACAAGAGCAAATATAAATGAGCATTCCTACTTTTCTTTCTCATTGCAATCACTTTTGCAACCTATTTAATTCAAGACTGAATCTAGTTTGATAATCTCACAGAGGATATTAGTCTGCGCCCATGTCAGGGAGCAGTTGGGCAAGCAAGGTAAGAGGAGCAGGTGGAAGGCCCGCAGCCTCCAACGTTCGAAAATGCCCCGGAGAATCTGGCAGAATAGACAAAAATCTTAAAAAACTGGCGGTCACAATTTCCCCAGAGATACTCGCATGGCAAGCATGATGCAACCAGTATATCAACACGCCACACTCCCAACCACTTTCGTCAGTGGAATTTGGAGTCCACGTGTATCTGGACATCCAAAAAATGGCCTTATGGGAGAAATTTTGCAAAGATGTACACAAAATTTTCCTGACCACGGTGTACGTTGCACCTCACTCCATGTCATGAGGTTGGCTGGACCTAGGTTTTGAGAGCAAAAAGCAGCAGACAAGGCTGCAGCGGTGTGCATAGTGGTCGACCTCCCCAAAGGGCAATGGGTCATCAAAACCAAATGCACCAGATGGACAAAATCAAACCAAATTTTCCTCACGTTTGACTTTTTGCCTACTATGGTAAAACGTGACATTTTGGAACAACACCTGAAAGATGGTCTCGCCATATATGGCGAAATACAATCTTTCGAAATGCAATGCTTCACGCTGATGCCACATCTGTGCACCGGCAAAGCCATCGCAGTTCTGACCCCAACTGAGGAGATCGTGAAGGACCTAAACCAGATCCCGCACTCCACTTTTATTGATATTGCAGGGCATACCACCCACCCATTCCGGGTGACCGTGGACAGCGCGCCCCCCATTTGCACCCACTGTGACGCGTTTGGCCACAAGGCACATGCATGCCCCATCAAGGAGGGTGTCACATTCCAAGAGCACCCCTCGGCGGCCATGGCCAATGGAGAGGCGCACTATGAAAAACCACAAGCACCAAGGAGGCTTTCCCGTGGGGAGCACAAGGCTGCTACCTATTGGTAAAGCCTATCTCCCCACAAGAACGGAAGAAGGCTAAGTAGGCCCATAGGGCCGCGGCCAAGGAAACGGCCAAGGCAACCACTGCTATCCCATACTCACAACGCCAGGAGGACATGGAAACCTTTGCAGCGGAAGCAACTTGGGAATCCATCAACCAATCAGATTGGGAATCCCATGCTAAGAGGGCCAGTCAATCTGAGGATCCAATGGGAGACTCGATCTCACCCAATTGTTGCACCCAAGCTCAAGTTGAGACTGACTTGGGACCTATCCCAACTGAAAAAAATTTTGACCCGCTCAACAGTGCACTGAACTCATCTGCACCACAAAAAATTTTTCTGACGTCAATAAAACAAAAGCAAAGGCCAAAGCCAATGCAACTCTTTCAAAAAAATCAACAAAAACTCTGATAGCGTTGCTGCTAACACCCGCGCTGCTGTGAAAGCCCGTGGGGACCTAGAAGAGGCTGGTGGGCCCGGGAGCCCACCCCTCGCACCTAAGGTATGATGGGGAAACCTTCACTTTAGGGATGTTGAATATCGCCGGACTCAAGGCCTCCCCATCCTGGGCTAGGAAACTGAGTTTTTTACAACACAATTTACCCATGGATATCCTGGTCATCCAGGAGTCCCACTATCCACGAGGTTCCAAGGAAAGTTGGTAAACAATGCTCCTCCTATCCCCATCCTTTTGGTTGAAGCACTGTGGGGTGCTAATTCAGAAAAATAAAATTTAAATTCATATCCTCAGAAACATTCCTAATTGGCCGAGTGCTCATCATCACCTTCTCATGGGCTGACGAGCACATGCAATTGTCAACATTTACGCCCCAAACGGTGCACAAGAGCGTCAGGAATTTTTCTCATCGGTCAAATCCCTCCCACTACCCCCAATTCTTTCCTAATCAGCGACATGAACTGTTGGCTAACCTCACCAATGGACTGGTGGCCTCCATCACCCCACGCCCCACAGGGTCACGTTGAACTATGCATTCTAAAGGCCACCCTTGGGTTAATGGATGCGCTGCTGTGACATGCCCCGCTGCTCAAAAACATGATGCGTCCCCACGTCCACAATGGCCAATTAAGGTCCATGACCCGCATCAACCTTATTCTAACACCGGCGAAATTCCAACCCCACATCTCCCACTTCAAAACAATGAAAATGGAATCCTCCAACCACCGACTGGTCTTGATAACATACCACCTACCTGTCACAGTTGCTAAGGCCCCACATTGGTGCAAAATCTGCCCCCCAAGCTCGCGTTGCCAAGATTTTCCACGTGGGTGGAAGAGGCAACTTTGGCAAAAAAGTTTGTTGCACCGTTTTGCGCGGACCCCATTTCCACATGGGCAACTTTCAAAGAGGACACCATCCACCACTCTTGCCATCTCTCCTCCAGATGCTCACAAGCCACATCGGCAGTTATCTCATGTGCTCTGGCAGAATTGGCACACTTGGAGGCCAACATTCCAGCTACAGGATACAGCCCTGCATGGGGCTGGAAGTGGGCGGAGGCAGCCGCCCACCTCAACGCACTCAAAAGGCAACACAATTATCGGGTTTGTGTTTAATCCAGGGCCACACGTATCACAAAAGGTGACAAGTGCATCACATATTTCTTTAAAAAATTTTCGCACCATGCCAGAGCATGGCCTGCACACATGTGCGAAGATCAGATAATTCTATTGTAGATACACTGGCTGAAGTGGCAATCGAAATGTAAAAATATTACTCTGAGTTGTACTGAGCCAAACCAATTCAGCCAGCCGAAGTGGCAGAATTTCTTGACCAAGCTCATATCTGCACCATTTTCCGATACCCAAAAATAATGAATTCAATTACTCTGAACGAATTATGAACAGCCATTCACGGTGCGCCAAACCAAAAATGCCCAGGCCCAGATGGCATTCCATATGAGTTCTACAAAAAATATTTAAAATATATATCCCCACTTCTGCTTGCCTCACTTAACCAAAGCCTGTTGGAAATGCGCCTCCTACCAGGAGGACATGAGGCCTTTACTGTCACACTATTCATGAAAGGGGATAAGCTTGACTTAGCCAACTGGCGCCCCATTTCTCTAACAAACACAGACACCAAAATTTTAACAAAAATCATGGCTAACCGTTTAGGGACTATAGCATCTGCCACCATCTCCCCTGAACAATTCAGTTTTATCCCCAGAAGGTCGATTTGGGATAACATACACTCTGTGGCTAATGTGTGTCAGTCCACAGCCTCTGGGGCACTTGTATTCTTGGACCAACAAAAGGCCTATGATAGAGTAAACTGGGAATACCTCAGGGCCTGCCTCCATCAATTCCGCCTACCCCTCACTTCATCAACTGGGTGATGCTGCTCACGGAATCTGCAACAATGGCAGTGCGTGGCCCTGGCTTCCTAATGGAAGTAGTCTGCCCTCAAAGGGGCTTGCGACAAGGGGACCCCCTCAGCCCACTCTTATACAATTTCAGCCTTGAACCACTACTATAAAATGTGAATGCCCAACTCACTGGGGTACATGTGCCAGGCCAAGCCCCAGTCAAGATATTGGCGTTCACAGATGATTTTGTGGTTAGTATGTCTAATAATCAAGATGCACGCGCGCTTGAAGCTCTCATCCAGGAATATTCCCGGGTAAGCAACATGGCACTGAACGCCTCCAAAACTGAAATCATCCTCCTTGGTTAGTTTCAGGACTGCTGGGCCCCAGCAATTAGCTCCCAACCCGGCCCATCTGCTCGCCCACATCCACGCCTTACTAACTCAACACACACCGCTCCACTGGTGTTCCCCTTTGTGCCACGTCCTACCATAGGACCGGTACTCCATCTGGGCGTGTGGTTGGAGGCAGGTGGATACGCATCAGCAGTAATAGAGTGCCATATACTGGACAACGTGATGAAGCGAATCGTCTCTCTCAGAGCCCACTCTACTACCCTCACTGGCAGGGTTGTTCTTGCCAACTCTATGCTCCTATCCAAAGTCTGGTTTGGAGCCCACGCCATCCCCTTCTCCCCAAGCTTCTTCAAATCCCTGTATGCTTTGCTACAAGGTTGGCTTTAGTCAGGCCGCCCTCCACCAATACGGCTGGAGGTCATGTTTGGTCCTCATCATCATGGTGGCATGGGCCTACTTGACTTCAAAGCCCATGCCGCCAAGATCCTGGGCACCTGGATTGCGGCCGTCACTGCTCCTACACTCCCATCCCAACACTGGTCCCACGCAGCCCGCTCCAACTTCTCCTGAGCCTTGGGCCTCAACAATCCATCAAACCCCCACTCCCTGATGAAATACCTCGCATCACACACATCGGCCACAGGTCCTCATGGGACAAAAACACACTACAAACGAATCCTACTCTCCATGCGGAGCGCAGAGTGGAGAATTTGTATTAGCGGACATACAACCCAAAGAGGTTGCCCCTCTCCTCAGCTCACACAAGAGGTACAGGGGCTACCCATCCATGATGGCTTGATCCTCATTCGGCCCCATGTCCTATCCAGGGTGGACTACCTGGACATGATGGACATGTCTTATTCCATTGAGACCCATTAAACAATCTGGAAATATGTACATCACCCTCTGTTGCAGCCTCAAGTCCGCTCCCATGTGTGGCGCTGCCTGAGGTGGGTGTATCATACAGCTGAGCGCTCTAACACTTTACACTCATCCTGTGTCGTGTGCGGCCAGTATGGAACGCTGTTCCACCGCCTGGAGAAGTGCCCCACTTTAAAGTGATATGGCGCGAAGTTCAACGTCTGCTGGGCCAGGATCAAACAAATCCCTTCAGTCTGTCAAGAGATATGTTTGCTCTATAATTGGCCTCCTCCCTTCCACCCTCCCTCCATGCTCTGATGGTTGCAATCGCCATGTGGACCATCCACACGATTGTCATAGATGCCATCGCAGGCTCCACCCCACCCTCCCAGAAGCGGTCCACAGATTCTGGTCCCATTTGGTGGACCACTTTCAAGCGCAGATGTTTGGATACCTCCCACTGCATCGCCGACAGCTGGTCTCTTCCTGGTTCCCAGTCTGGTTCATCAAATCAGACCCCTTCCTCCACACGTGCTCAATAGTGGCTACGGCCCCTTCACACGTTCCCTCCCCCTCCCCATAAGTGGCGTTCCCGCTGGCAACAAGAGATAGCATCGCTTCTCTGGGGTGCCTCCCTTGGTACTAAGTTTATCTGTCCTGAGTCATATTTGGAAGTGTCCATCCCATGGTCAGCCTTCCCCACAATAAATTAAATTAAATATAAATGAGCATTCCTATATGTGCCACAAAATGAACATCAACAGCAATAATCTCCTGTCAAGGATGAGGAGGAAAATCAGAAAATTGAGGACGCTGTACCAAGAATCCTGAATATGACAATTGGTCATATGCCCTGATGGGGGAAGCTGGATCATGGGATTAATATCATCATGAGTAAATCAATTAGCCTAGCATGACAGAAGGCTGTGGGGACAACTCTTTGAGTAGGCAGTAGCGAGGAGAAAGTGGAAGAGAACTGCATGCCGAAGGTTGTCCTGAGCTGCGTTGAGTACCAATCAACTATACTTCACTTGAACCAAAGAAGTATTTGACCAAGTGTCTGAAGCAGTATCCTCCTGTCCCAATCCTTTTCTCGCTGTAAATCTAGACAAGAGGGGTGATTTGTTGGGATTTTTTCCCACACTTCCAGCCATCTAAATTACCATGGGCCACTAGGGGATAATTCCCTATAGTGAGTGAATTAGATATTGGTTGCCCTCAAGTTCAGGTTAACAATTTTTGGGGGATTTCAGGTAATTTGCCTGGTTTGGATATGTTGAATTTATCCAGGTGAATGCTTAAGATCTCGGCAGGCAGAGTTGCCAACAAAATGGGGCATCTGATAGTTGATCAATAATTAACTATCAGGTGTACCAATTGGGATTGGTTTGGTTTCATCACTGACCAATTGGGAATTTAAGGAACAAGTTGTGAGGCAAGTGATGCTGCCTGCAACTAGCAAATTGACAGTTGGTTCATGATCTGCCTTAATGGGTAACAAGTCACATTACCTGAGTATTTTGCTTACCAAATATGGTTATTTCGCTGGGATTGAGTGGAAAATGTTAGGGACGCGTTTTCTGACTCTTTCTGTTTTAGGTCTCGAGGATGTCCAAAGATGGAATTCTAACCATGATGGGATAGACCATAGCTGATGAGACAACAAATGGTAATTCAACAGCAATGGCTGCAATTTCATTAATAAATGCCAACCAAGGGTTGATGCCAAAATTCCTCTATAAGTTCCCCTTAAAATTTACTTAATAAAAAACAGATTTTAATCTGAATTAGACTTTAGCAGAATTTATTATTATTTCTATTTATCTTTAAGGAAATTATTGATGTGTGCTTTATATGGAGACTCTTAAATTTGATAAAGAGTAAGGATCAAGGATCCTGAGAAGAGAAGCTGAGCTGAGACCATCTAGTACTAAAAAAAGAAGCTGAGCTGAGCTGAGATCATAATTGCTGCTGACTTCGTGTCACCAGAGAAAAGGCCACAAACTAAGGACCTGAGAGTGGATCAAATTAGGCGGATAAGGGTCATTATCCCTACTGAGGACATCTAGAGTATTTGAGGAGGAATACTTGTCAAGCATTGGACCAAACACTAGTGATCTATTTGACTATGGATAAGAGTCTTCATACTATTATTAATCGTATATCATATCATCAGACAACGTGAGGATTGCACCAAACTGAACCTATGCAGTTGTCAATTTTAGGGTTTATTTCTGTGAACAAGCAGCGAAGGCCTAAGAATTTTAACAAGTGTTAATACCCTCTCCTCTCCTCTTGTAACTACATGTAAGACTAGTTTTAAGGAGATATTAGCTCCCAGCCAGGAAAGTACTGCCTCTTTCTTGTGTGCATATGAGAGTTCCATTAAAGAGGATACCAACTGGCAAAAAGTGAAGCATATATACTCCTGCCTTAACAGCACCGCTTGGGAGATTATGACTTCCCAAATAAAGGAATGCCACACTTGAGAGCTGGTCCAAACTGCCTAATCCAAGAATTTGTCAGCAACCAAAACCTGGACAATAAAAACAAACATTTATGGGTATCTGTCTGAACAAAGGTAAAACCCCTATGAAGTTTTCCAGCCAAGAACTCCCAAGCGCAGCCCTTAGTAACACAACTCGCACTACCTTGGATGACGCCATTACCCTTGTCATCTCTGCATTGGGGTCTTATTCCGAGGTTTAAATGCATATGATCAGCTAGAGATTAATTTTATTTCTTTTAGAAAATAAGGGAGCACTTAAAAGATCCCTGAGACAACCCTACATCTTAAGGGTACCACTTCTGCCCCTTAACACCATCCTCAGGTCCATGTTATCAAAAATCAGAATAATCCTCAACATTGATGCACTTACTGCAATGTCTTCCATCACAGCGCCAAGACATGCTGGAAATGACTTGCTGATGAGGTGGGAAAAGGGTCATCAGCATGGAGGATGAGGCTCTCAATACTGACATCCCTACCTCGCCTCAAAGCTCATCCATGATTTATAACAAACCTGGATCTATCATATCTGAAGAAACAATCATTAAAAATAAAGGACTTGATACTACTTACTCTTATTCTGATGAATCTCTCATGTTTCTCATGCTACCACCACAGTTTGGAAGTCTGGTTACTTACATCATTGTTCAATTTTATAAAAATTCTGGTGCTTGCCATAGCTAAAAGCTGTTTACCCAAGAACTTAATCTTGTTTAAAATGAAAAAGTGTATCAAGATGCTCCAGACTTTCCACAATTTTGGAGTATGGCATAGCTGGACCGCAATTTACATGATCCATAATGGCCTATTCTTCCCTACCTATCCAATTTGAAAAACTTTCTTAAATACTCCGCCGTCACACTTGATAACCCAAGCTATGAACTTCTTCTCAAATCTCAGTTTCTCTGAGAATATTCCACAGTAGTAAATTATGATGAAGGATTTATATTCCTACTGGGACATCGAGTTCCCCTAATCTTTGAAACTTCACATGACTCCAAAGTGGAGTTTAAGGCTTGGGCTTTCCTAATAGAGAGTTAGAGCTGAATTGATCGAAACTAGTATCACTTAATGGTCTCTCAGGTTTGGTTTTAACCTGCTGTTGATGGCCATGAAGGAAAGTCAATCTATTTACCTAGGACAACCTCTATAGCTCCAAAGTCCCAAGTTGTTGCTGATAGCCAGGTCCGTGTTAACATCCCCTCTGGATACCTGAGGAGATCTGAGGCTTAGATAATCCTTCCACCAAAGAGGTCTTAACTTGTCCAGGGATTCAGGATCCCACCTACGCTGGATTCGTAACAGTGTTGTTGGCTAACCTTACTGACAAACCTAAGGTAGTGTGTCCAAATAGTACCTTTTCATATGTTCGCCTTCTACCAGTAGAGGCTTTTGACAATGTCCGCAACTTTGGAAGTCTGAAGATTTTAGTTTGTAGACGCCCCATCAGTGGCTCTACTTGACACATGAGTCATAATGGAGCTCCCCAAGGAATAATAGCGCCAGTAAAGAATCTATTGGAGGAGTACTCAGACCTTTTTTGGCCTTAACCTATGATTTTGGAAACTGATTGGGCTTTTACATCATGTGGAGACTGGGGATGCTCCCCCTTTTGGTCCCGACCTTGCCAAAATTTTAAGGTTGAAGAGGCTCAGGTGGCGGTAGAACTCAAGCAAATACTCAAAACTGGACTATTGGGCCTTTGTGCTGCCCTTGGGCCTCCAATCCTCCTATTGGTTCAAAAAAAAAGGCAATCATTGGGTGGTGATGTACTATCATTGGCTCAACTCTCTCACCAAGAAAGAAAGTTATCCTTTGCCCATAATTGACAACTCTCTCTGCCTGCTTTCCATTTCAAAATACTTTTCAACAATGGATCTTGCCAGCGGATATTATCAAGCGGAACTCATCATTAAAGACTGAGCCAAGTGTACGCTCATAGCCAATGAAGGGCTATTTGAACCCACAAGGATGCCCCAGGGCCTTTATAACGCATCTTCCACCTTCCAAAGCGCCATGGACAGGATTCTTAAGGACTTTAAGCTATAATGTGTCCTCAGATACCTTGACAATATCATTGTCTTCTCACGAATTCTTAAAGGTCAATTGAAGCACTTTCAGGAAGTCTTCAATTGTCTTAGAAAAGCTTTGATAAAACTTAAACCTTCAAAGTGCTCCTTTTTATTCCAAAATGGAGTTCCTTGGACATATGGTGGTGAAAGACTAAAATACAGCCCATACTGGACAAAGTTGATGCAATTGAAAAGATGTTGCGCCTTTAGAGCCTGAGGGATATTCAGGTGCTCATTCGTATGTTGTGCTATTATTATCTGTTTTACCTCATCTTGCTGACCTGGACGAGCGCCTGTTTTACCTCCTGCAGAAAAATGTCCCTTTGAATGGCTGCCAGAAAAATGATATGCTTATAATGCGTTGAGGAAGCTCTTTGCAATATACCATTCAGTACATATGCAGTTTAAACAAACTTTCTTGTTATTCACATATGTGAGTGATTTCGCCGTTGAAGCCATCCTGCCCAGCATGATGTAGATTAGGTCGTTCGCCCAATAGCTTATTTTAGCAAGACCTTGAGCAAAGTCAAACATAACTATAGCGTTACCAAATGAGAATGCTTGTCTTTTTTGTTAGCAATCAAGAATTTTCAGCCCTATCTCTATAGCACCCAATTTACCATTGTCACTGATTATTCCTCGCTCAGATGACTACAGCAGATGAAGGACCCTTATGGATGTTTAGCCAAATGGGCCCTAAGACTGCAGAGCTACAATTTCAAAATTTTCATCATGTGGAAGAGAAATACTAAAATTCCAATGGTCTTTCTAGAATTAGTACTGGCTGTCTTAACCCCTCAAGGAGGACTGACTGTACAATCTTATTGACTGACCATAACGCAAGAAGTCAGAGACTCCTGAGAGCCAATCTGAGCTCTGGAAGAGAATCCAAGACACTCAGATCAAGGACGAGCTGATATATAATAGGTAGATAGATAAATGGCTCCCCTTCATCCGCCCTTTTTCTCAAACTGACATTACCTTAGATGGTCATGTGACTGTGGGACATGGAGCAGTAAAGAAGAAAACAAGTGACTAAAGAAAAGATGTTTTTAAGACCAAATGGTAGAAACCATCTAAGAGGTTCTGGAAGCTTATATGACTTGCCAATCTCAAGATTGAGCCAGTTTCAACATCAGCGCTTGGTTGTTGCCCTGAGGGACCTTTCAATGTTGTTATCATTGATGAAGTGGGACCTCTTCATACTGAGTTGCAAGGCTATGAAATAATCTCCTAGCCATGGACAATCTGACCAAATTGGTTCATTAATTTTGGTCTCCGCTTCCACTGCAAGCCATGGCTCGCTTTCTTATTCAATCCATTTTCTTTCAGCACAGATGCCAAAAACTTACATTTTACAATAAGTTAAATTTCACCTCGCGGGTAGTTCAAGAACTTACTTCACTTTTTGTACTAAGCAGAGTTTCACCGCCCCTTACAAACCATTGACCAATGGGGCAGTGGAACGCGCTAATGGAACCTTTGTGGCTATTTTGCAGAAGATGGTCGCTTCCAATACTGCTTGCTGGAATCATTATCTGCACAGCGCTTTGTTTATTTACAAAATAAGCTACCATTAAATCATGAAAATGTCCCACTTTGAAGCTCTAATGGGCGTGCTCCCAGTTACCAAGTAGCATTCATCCATTGCTCAATTACTCTGCACCTGAGAGCTCTGACTTAACTATGTTGGCCTTAGCCGATAAAATTGTCTAACTACAAGCTCTAGCCACGCAAGGCATTTTCACCATCACAGAAAGGGATACACCTCAATCTAAGTTCAGCTGACCCTCCTTACCAATTTATTAGGTGACTTCGTTCTTTTTTATCACCATTGATCCATATTTCAACAAAATAATCCCAAAATTCTTTGGTTTGGAACTTATAAGGTCATTCATAAGGTGAACTCAGAATAAACCATTGCTGGTGTCAATCTGGGGATCATGGTGATTCAAGTTTATGTCCGATCTCTTTGACCCTATACCCCCCTCTGACTGAATTTTGAGGGGTATTGTTGGTATTCAAGATGATGAGTGAGTCAAAATGCCTACTCCCAAATCAAATTTTAGTAGGTTGACTCTTGAGCCAGCGTTAATAAAGCCTTGCCCTGAAGGCGCCAAAACTATTATTGATCAGGAAGAATCACAAGCAAAGAATTAATGGAAGCACTCTCAGGAATCCTGTCCCCACTTCCCAAATTGCAAGAGGCACATCCCCCACTGCTGCGTTCATGAGAACTTTGCAGAACAATGAGGGTGCTGACCAGGCGATTAACCTGGAAGGCAGGAAAGATCCTGATCATATGGGGCTGCAAAGGTCCTTGAGGCACCATATCCCTACACGCCATATAAATATTGATGCTTTCTAACTTGATAAAGTAGTCTATATTCGCCCCATCTTTTTGTTTTATACCTCTCCGCTAATTTACAGCTTTAAGCCCAAATTGAACTTTGGCGTCAGTCAAGAGAACTGTTACACTGAGAGGTAGCTTCTGGTACAGTATGCATTTGAATCTCAAGACTTCTATACCCTTGTCCACCCTCTACCAATGCCTCCCCAAGTTCAATTCCAGTACAGTAATTTTGGGTAGGGGACGACTATGACTGCGTTAGCGTTGCACACCATTGTCCCAAACCAAGAATGCAAATAGCAAAGGCGGTCCATGGAGTTCCTGGCCTATCATACTCTGCGCATGGAGGTTTTCTAGGTTTTATCCTCCTTTCCCATTAATTTGATCCCTTTTATCCTTCATTGGTGCAGTATTGCCCTCAGGTCAACTCACCTCAACTAAAAATTAAATCTATACCCTTGTCCATATTTTACAACATGTTATCATGATGTTATAAACGCTATCCATAATCATTCAGAATGCAAATGTTGACTCTGTTCTCTTTCTCAGGAGAAAAGATTAATCCTTCTGATTTTTGATGGCAGATTTAATCTTTACTATGGGTCAAGGCCCTCTAAAAATTAAAATGGAGGCTTTTGTGCTCTTCTCACAGTCTCCTTGACGCTCTCAAGCTGGTTTCATAGATCAGACATCTCTAGTTAAAAGGTATGGATAGTATCCTCATCCCTTGCCAGGAGTTCATAGAAATTCTATGTGATACACTTCCATATCCACATTGTCATTATGCTCATGAGAAGTCTCATTAGCTTCATACTGGCATGATAATGCCACCCCTTGTAATGAGCACCACATTTAGCTTGCCAATCTCATCTCGCTTAACTTGTGAGGCTGACTTGCTGCTCTTAGGATATGCTCAACATAGATTAGGCACCAGATAACTGTAGGTGGAGCATGATCATCATCATCGAACAAAGTCCTTACTGATGCTACCCAATGTAGCATTGATCTCTTAGTTAAACTGCTCATGTTCATGGCGAAACTCTTGTTGACACTTTCTGACATGTCAACTTAACGTTGGCCCTCAGGAAAAATGTAATTTAACTTAACCTCTTTTTTGGCAGCTCATCTCCAAAAGATCCACACGATTTAGTTCATGTTCAAACAAAGCAGATATCAAACTGGTTATTGTATTTTGTTAAATCACTAATCCCAGAATGGTTACTGTCAACTAGATCACTTAAACAAGTATAAATGATCATATAAGGATAAACTGATATTATGTGCAAAGGTCTTTTATTAAAGTAAAAGTGAAGTATTTATATACTCTTAGTGAATTTAAAAAGATAAAAATGAATGATAATTGAAATAAAATTGCTAATTAGGGAAGTAATATTGGACTTTTTAGGATCCCCTGGGTCAGGCAGCGTCTGACTTCTGCGTTAGTTGCTTCATCCATTTTGCTTAATTCCAATATCTGTGAGCTCCGTCTCATGGTGATTAACCATAGAAAGGTTGTTCAGGGGCCCTTTCTTCTGTCCACGCTTTTGAATTTTAGGCTTAATTTTTCCTTATGTTGTTACTTTTTTAACCAATTTAGTAATATGTGTTCACCTTCTGATTTATCTGAAGGCGTCACTTTGAGGAATTACACGTCATGTTTCTGTTTAGTTTTCAAAATTGGTTGTTTAATATTTTAGTAAATTTAGATAGAAGGATCATTAATTTCTGTTGAGTAATTTGGTTGTGTCATTGCATCATCATCAGCAAATTGCAAATTATTTTATCCACTCAAAGGTATAAAAGGGGATTGAAACATAAACAATTTTTGATGGTTCTAATCCTCATTAATTAAATCTTCTTGAACAACAGGTATTTAAATATTTTGCATGATGTCATCCTGAGTGCCTGGAAAATTTCTTAGTTGATAAAATCTATAAAAGGGTGTCTTTAAATTCCATTTTCTGCATGCAAGTTGCTCGCACCTCTGCCAGACTGTGATTGATATCTGTCCATTCTTGAAGTTTAGTAATATGCAGTATCCCTTACAGCCTCATCCTTGACAATGATCATTTAATTAAAATTTGGATATTGTAGTATAAAGTTCCATCATTAAATACAGCTCAAGTGCATTGAAGGAGTTCTGGTTTCCTCATTCCATTAAAGCCTTTTTTAAGATCTTTCAAAAGCTGTAAAAGTGGCTCAGCAATATAAGCAAAGTTAATGCTAATACAGGCAAAAATAGCTTACATTTATTAAAAATATTTACATATCTTGAACGTTCTTCAGTTGTGAAGTATCTTAAATCAACTTAAATTTAGGTTTATGAGGGTGTAGTCTATCATCTTCTACAATAAAACTTAAGTTTTAAATCTCCTTTTTAAATAAATAACATTTAAGAGGTTCAACCCACTCTCTTTCCACTTAGTGTAACTTTCTGAGCAAATTATACAGATAAAAAAGTAATCTTGATCGCCCACTGTAGTTTTGCTCCGATGTCCTCAGATTCCCCGCTGGCTGCCCCAGTGGGGGGAAGCTGCAAAACTCCCCCATCATTTTCCATCTAACAGGAAAATGCACTCAGAATGGCTTGCCCAGTCATACCGAACCTCTGGGATGATTGTTCCTCCCAAGGATCTTGACGCCTACCTTGCTTGAACCCAAGCAGTGCCCTGCTGCCCCCTGGTGCTCCCCCAGAGCAACATGCATTTTGGCATTTTAGGGTTGACTATGGGAAACTTTTCCCATACCACAACCAAGCCATTATTGAAATGGCTCAGGCAGTGATGCGTCACACCGGTTTCATTGACTTCTGCCCCTATAAGGGGTATTTTAATCTCAGCTTCAAATGTGAAGCTGATGCTACCACTGCAGCAACTGTGCCCCTGGTATTCCAGGACACCCCTCTCCCCACAATTTGGACCTGGCTCCCAGCGGATACTACTTTGGTGGTTCAATTCGTTGGTTTGTCCACCCACCTTCCCCCTGAAGTGCTTTACAAGGAGCTGATGGAAGGTTTGAAAGCCTATGTCTCCAACCCCATCTTGCAATTTATGGTCCCAAATGGGGCCACACGCCTCGCTGGGCCTCAGGTGTATGCCACGATCAGCCCTGACTCAAATAAAATTGCCCTGTCAATTCCCCCTCGCGCCATCATCCTCTCTGCCCACGCCCATCCGTTCTGGGCCCATGCTGAGGGTGGATGAATGATCTATCTATCCTGTTTCAAGTTGGACCACTCAAAATGCAAGTGCCCATCCCAAGCTGCTTCTGACGGTGCGGATTTCTTGTCCACTGACCTCTTATCTGCCGCCCATCCTGTGCCAGCTTTGGTATGGGATATGATCCTACCTCTATCTCCCCCAAAGACTGTTGCTGCAGCTGTTCCAACAGCCACCAATCAACCTCCTCCTCGCCCCAATGCCACAAATGCTCCATCCAATTAAGCACAATATTGGACCCCAGTTCAATCTCATGCATCCTCCAATGAACCAACCGAACCTCAGGAATATGCCGACTCCCCAATTTAAGTCAACCAAAATACTTGGGTCTATTGGCTGAAATTGATGAGTCTGGGAATATAATTGAGGACCGCAATATAAAAATTGAGCAGTTTGTGTATATCAACCAAAACAATGAGCTACCCCCTCACTTATAAAGCCCCCAGAAAAACGCCAAAACGTTCCACGGCAACAACCAGCTGGCTGTTGAAGCAATGACTAAGCCATATTGTTGCCCTCTCCACAAAGCTGCTGACAAATTAGTGGCGATGCTCACAGGAGGAATCCCTCCTCCCAATATTCCCTCCAAAGCCAATAATGTACAAAAAAAATTTGTTGATCAAAGCCCACAAAGAAGCTAATGACGCCATCTAGCACGTGGCAGTGATAGCACGGAATCCCAAATCAAAGATTACCTGCACCAATATCACCACGTTTAAAAAGCTACCCAATTCATACATAAAAGCTGAACTAGCTTTGGCAAATTACGTCAGAACTCTTATATATAGCAGATGTATTCCTCCCATCCCAATCATCAGAAATATATTCCAGCATCCTGCTGATGCCCTGACGCCCCTGCTCTCCGCCATAGCCCATGCCCTGCTTTGAGATGAAGACACTGCCGAGGATAAGCCCCCTGACCCCCCTCCCCTTTTGCCATGATGGGATAAGCGTTTCCCAATGTCCCACCTGGTTGGTTGAGTTTGCATTATGTGTGTCATCCGCTCATTTTTGGCAGTTCGTTTGTTTTTAACAAGTGAGGATTTTTTTAGATTTTGAGTTTTGTTATGTCTGTCCCCTGGTTGACTTACCTTGGTTTAATAAAAACATTTAAGAGGTTCTATCTTCAAATTTGCTGCTGATAGCTTTTTGAAAACTTCTTATAAGTGTTCAAGATGATTTGTGAAAGTACAACTAAAAGCATTGATATCAACTAGTTAGATGAGAGGGGAGGATACCCCAGTGGTAGGATATGGACCCTCTACCACTGCCTCCCTAAGTTCAAAACCCAGTCAATGAACTTTGGGTAGGGGACAACAATGAGTGTGTTGACGTTGCACACTAATGCCCCAAACTGAGATAGCGAGTAGCAAAGGTGATCCATGGAGTTCCTGGCCTATCATATGCCATACGTAGAGGTTTTCCTGGTTTTATCCTCCCTTTCCATTCATCTGATTTCCCCTCAATCAGTGCAGTATCATCCCCAGGACATATCACCTCGAATTAAAGTTAAAAAATTAAAAAAGAATCTAGGTGGGTGAGAATTATGCCAATTTCAGATCTCCCAACATGACATACATTGCTCATTTGAACATTGCAGCGCATTTCAAAGACCTTGAGACATCCTCATCAGTTATTATAGTTTCAAGCTGAGAATGATTGCACAATTTTTATTGATAGACTTAGGTAGGTCAATTTGCCATTACCCAACATAAGTTCCATTGTTAAAAAATTGGGCTTTTCTTAGGCAATCAAGAGCGACATCTAAGTATGGTAGCAGATATGTGTCCTTTTTCATTATTTTTCATTCATTTGATGGTAATATATGACAACTTGTTTGGATCCATCTTTCTTTTCACAATTAAGATTGAAAATTCCCAAGGGCTGGATGATGGAACCAATAAGCTCATGAGTCAGTAATTTGGAAACTTTGTTGGCAACTATGGCCTAACTTTCCTATGAATATCTAATTAATTACATAAAAATTTGCAGTTGATCCCAAACATCAACTCTATGAATTATACTTGTGGTGCACCTAAGGTCATAATCATCTTGTTTAAACACCATAGAATATTTATCAACTAAGTTAAGGACTTTCTCCTTCTGCTCCTCTAACATCCAGTCAGTTTTTCTCAATAAAATATGGCAAAAATTGCCTTGATCAGTTCATTTGGTAATCCCATATTGTTCATCTGACCAAAGTCATGGAAGGATAAAAGCTCTGTAGTGAAATAAAGTGATCATAGGCACTATTTAATTCTGATTTATTTGTATTGGCCTATCTAATAGTTTGGCAACTAGTATTTGGATTCATCATAACCAGGGATTTAAATACTAGTTGCAGCAAGGGGTTCAGTTCTCCATTTCTGTCATTGTGTGTGAAATTAGCATACAGATATTCAGGAATATATAAACTAATTTCAGTTCCTATGATACACTAATCCTTACAATTAATAACCATTAGTTTCACGCCCTTTTATTTATTTGAGGCAAGCCGACCAGAGTACAGACATTACCAAAACTAAAAATATACTAAAAAATGTAACTACTTGGTTCAAACAAAACGCCCTAATGAGCGGATTGAATGAAACTCTTCAAAAAATGACCAACCAGGTGGGAAGTGGAAGCCGCTTATCCCTCCATGGCGGAAGGGGAGGGGGGTTGGGGGCTCGTCTTAGGCAGCCTCTTTTTCAGCAACTTCTTCCTCCCATAGTAGAGCGCATGTCATGGCCGTCAGTAATGGCGTTGGGGCATCTGCAGTATGTGGTTCAATATCTCTAATAATTGGAATTTCATGGAAATTTCCAGCTAGGTAAATGGCACTGAGATATTCAGTTAAATCTTTTTCAGCTTTAATTTGGGCATCTGGGAGTTGAACAAACGTGGCGATGTTGGTTCAAGTTATTTTTGCTTTTGGATTCCATGCTATAGTTGCCACGTTTTGAATAGCATCATTTGCATTTTTGTAATACTTGTTCACCGATATATTGCTTTTTGGAGTTAAGGTTGCGGGGATAACAGGAGGTGGATTTCCCCCTTTGAGTATTGCTACTGATTTAGTGGCAGCTTTGCGAAGTGGATGGCAATCTGGTGTGGCAGCTGCTTCTAATACAAGCTGGTGGTCACTTTAGAATGGTTTGGCATTAGGTTGTGGGACATATTTCTGAGGCGGGAATTTTGCATCCCATTCTGCGTTACAGAGCTGCTCGACTTGCAGTGATGGTTCTTCAATGACGTTACCTAATTCATCAATTTCATTTAATAATTCCCATGGGTTTTGGTTGAATTGAATTGGGGAGTCAGCATATGGTTGAGGTTTGTTTGATTCATTTGTGGATGCATAGGATTGAACTGAGATCCAATCTGATGTTTGATTGGAGGAATTATTTATGGCATTGGGGTGGGGAGGAGGCTGATTGGTGGCTGCAGTTGCAGCTGCTGCATCAGGCTTTGGGGTGGAGGAGGTAGGATTGTGCCCCATACCTGAAATTGTACAGGGTGGGCAGCAGATTGGAGGTCAGCGGATGAGTCATCTGATCCACCTGAAGTGGTTGAGAAGGGGCACTTGCGTTTTGAGTGGTCTAACTCAAAACGTGATGGACAGATTGTCCACCCAATCTCGACGCGGGCCCAAAATGGATGGTCAGGCGCTAAGGGAATAATGGTGCGTGGTGGAATTGCCACCACAATTTTATTAAATTCAGGGCTTATCATGGCATATGCCTAAGGCTCAGCAAGTCGTGTGGCCCCATTTGGGACCACAAATTGTAAGATGGGGTTGGAGCCATAGGCTGCCAAACCGGCCATCAGCTCCTGGTGGAGCACTTCAGGGGGAGGTGGGTGGGCAGGCCAGCAAACTGGACCACCAAAGTGATGTCCACTGGGAGCTGAGTCCGAGTTGTGGGGAGAGGGGTGTCCTGGAATACCAGGGGCACAGTTGCTGCAGTGGCGCATCAGTTTTTCAGGTGAAGCTGAGGTCAAAATACCCCTTGTAGGGGTGGAATTTGATGAAGCTGGCAGGTGTCATCACTGCCTGTGCCATTTCGATAATGGCTTAGTCATGGTATGGGAATAGTTTCCCATATTCAACCCTTAGGCTGTAGCGCATGTTTCTCTGGGGGAGCACTAGGGGGCAGCGTGGTACCGCTTGGTTATGAGCAAGGTGGGCGTCTAGGTCCTTGGGTGGAACAAATTGGCCCATAGGTTTGGAATGACTGGGTGAACCAGTCCTAGCACGTTTTCCTGCCAGACGGAAAATGGCAGGGGGAGTTTCACTGCTGCCCTGCGCCGGAGCAGCCGGCGGAGAATCCAAGGACATTGGAGTGAAACTACTATGGGCGAATTTGATTTGTTTTATGATTTCATGTAATTTTGCTTGGAAAGTTACGCCGAGTGAAAAGAGAGTGCTCAGCTTCACGCCCTTTTATAATCTCAAAAACATTCTTCAGTTCGATCAGGCAGCTTTTTATTATGTTGACCATTTTTCAGATACTTTACTGGAATGATCTCATCATTATATTCTAGAAACATACAATTGTTTCTCTTACTCCATGGTAGATCCCCTTTCCAGTTTTAAAACAGAAGCAAAGTTTGCTCAAGTATTTTGAGAGTATGCTTTTAAAATTCACACCAAAACCCCATACTGTCACATGAAGTCAGTGACAATTAATATCATATAACTCTGACTTGATAAGATTATTTTTAGTGCTGTAACAAGAAGAGATCTAAAGCATAGAGGCAAGTCACTATATTCTCCATTAGAAGTAGTACTATTCAAGCCCACCGTTTTGTAGACCTTATTATGGTCCACATCAGGCCTGAGCCTTAATTTTTCACATACTTTGTAGATACAATATTTATTAATTATTTACTGTCAATTATAGCTGCACCTTTACTTAATTTACCCAAATAAAAGCATAAGTGCAATCAGAATAAGAAGAAACATTACTTATTAGAAAATAGCGGCATTGTTAGCCAAAGCAATTGATTGGAAAAGCTGTTCAACTACACTAGGTAATTTCTCCTTAATGGTAATCATTATAATTAATATGTTAAAAGCTTTCAAGGCACTGCTTTTGGCCTCCATGTGCATTTGTTTATCTTAAAAGCTGCTTTAAGTATGGATGTGCCACTTTTCAATCATCTCAGGCTTATTTACCTTTGAGTTAGAAAAAATGACCACATTTATTTCCTCATTCATAAAGTGGTGGACTTTGTAAAGTCATTCTGCTAAGTCAAGTAGAACTTGACATAATGAAAAATTTATTTCTGGTCTATTTCACCTTGTCTTTCACCATATAGGGTGCTTGATTGGCGATATTCACAATCACATTAATCGTGTCCATTTTAGTTCTGCATAACTTTAAAACATGACCTTCCTTGCTGCACTTGAAACAGGTACCCTGATCTCTTATATTGGACAGTCTGGTTTTCTCACCTAAATTAGTACTGGCTATGGTGTTGGCTTTATATGCATTATGGCAATATTTATAAGGAATGTTAAATGTGGTCCCACAAATCTGTAAGAACTCTATCATCTTTGCATTTTCTTATTTAAATTTAAGGTGGAGATCTTGTCCCAATACAATTTCCTATGGAGACAAAGTGCTTTTCATTGCAATCTGAGCATCAAAATCAGTCAACGCTCCTGCCCCAGTGAGTATCTGAGCTTCCTTGTAGAACTAGTTATTAAAGGTATCAATGGTCACATCTTTTTAAACTTTCTGCCTATGAATTCTTGTTTCCAGTTGGCGATGTGTTCAGGGCTGCATGCTCACCCATAATGGTATTCTTTGCCTCCATATAGGTCTATTTATTATTAGTAACTAATCTGGTTGATTGAAAGATTTTGACTTCTGGTGTCAAAACAGTTGAGCACAGTAATTGTCTTTTGAAGGTCTTCGCATCCTACCATGGTCATCTTAAAAGCCCTAAAAATTCAGGGACACTATTCTTTTGCAAAACCCAAAACTTTGTAATTGGCATTAATTCCACATTCTCAAGGGGATTAGTGCCATTATTTCCCCACTGATTAGAAACTCTAGCTGATGATGCAGGACGCTGTGCTTGATAAGCACCCAGGTTTCAAATGCCTTCCACAGGGTTCCATAGCTGAAATCATCAGGGCTATCATCACTGGATGAGGAAACATCCTTAAACAATTCAGATCCGCCTTTGAGGTTTCCTTGACAACAGCATGAATTTCCCTACAATTTGGCTAGACAATTAGTAATGGACTTATTATGTCACAGCTAATGACATATTTCCTGGAATTTACCACCCTTCTAAGGCCAAGTCCAACAAGCCCTTAGGGCAGAGACCAGAACCCTAAGGGTCACTGATGATCTATCTAAGATCATTGACTAAAAATGGGTTTTGGCTTTGCCAGCCAGGGCTGAGGAAAACGGTTTATTTGAGGCAAAAACCCAGGCGGGAATCAAACTTAACACCCAGAAAATTACAAGATATGAGGTTACGGAATCTGGCCAAATTCAAAAACTTTTATTTTGTTGAAGAACGACGAATTTGTAGCTCATATCAGATTCCAATAACCACTTGAATCTTCATAAATCAACCCCTATAAATTAGGTCCCAAGATGAGAAAGGCTTTGCTTTTCTCAGATACACGAATCATTATAATAAAGTTTAGGATTTTAGGCATATTTCTTTTATTTTGGTTATTACCAAAAAAAATACAACTCTACAAAGTTCTGCAATGGCTGGAGTCCGTTTTCCGCTCTGGAAGGCTCTACAGTTGTACCTGGGCCCTCCGCCTACTCCACCATTTATTCCGCCAGCTCCACAACTTCTTAATTTGCTGCTTTTGCCCTAGAAATTTTGGCACCCTTCCCAGCTCCCAGGGCCTCGTGTCCCTGATGGTTATGGCCAGTTTGGTGTGTGTTTTGTTCCACAGATTTATTTAAAAACACAATAATGAACGTTTAGGACGTCTCTTCATTTTGTTGGGTCACTTGGCCTTGTTGGCAAGCCTTTGGCCTCAGCAACCTCCTGCGCTCCAGTTTCCCTAACATATTACATCTATTCCAGATCAACTTCCATGTTTTTATCTTCTGATACTTACGCTGTATTTCCTCTATATCTTTATTAGGTTGATGAAGTCTGTCAGCAGCTTTTCCTAAAGATTTCAATAATATCATGACTTAGTATTATGCTTTGATCAGGTCAGAACCATGTTTTTCATGATGGTTTCCCCAGCATTGACTCTACTCGTTAAGACCTCTCTTTATATAATGGATATGGAGCCAAATCCTGAGCTTTGAGGCCTTCCAATCTAGCTTAAACTCTTTTAATTTTGGCCTGATTCAGAGACTTCATCTCACTAACAAGCAGTTGCAGTTTTTATAATACTGTCTTTATATTTTGCTCTGCTTGATGAGGCAATATATTGACTTATAAATCTTAACAGCTGTCTACATCCCAACGTATTCCAGGTCTATTCCTTTGTGGATTCTGCCCTCACCTGCCTTGACACGGCCATTTCCCCTTTTACTAGATTGTTTGCCACCTATACTGTTGACTTCCTTTACTAAAAAATTTTTTAGTAAAGGAAGTCAACAGTATAGAGCAACACTTGTTGAAAAAGTGACAGCTGCACAGGTTTGCAGGGTTTATTGACATTTAAATAGCAATGCTTGCTGCTTGATGACAGATAGCATGATTTGAGCTGAAGAAGGTCCAGGTAAAACTTGGGTCTTGTTCAGTTTAAGATACTTAAGCAATCGTTGCTTGTAATAAACTAAAACAATACTAATAAAGTCTAATAAATTAAGAACAGGAAATTTTAAAAGAGATATTTTTCATATTTAGGTGACTCATGGCAACTTGATGCCCACCTATTCTAAAAGACTGACATCAGTTGCCAAAGATACCCTTACTTCTCTTTTTCGACTTACAGTACTCAACATCTTTTGGTCAGAACTTCCAACACATTTTTGAGTTAAGGCAATTGCACCCGCAAGTTTAGTAAACAAAAGCTATTGGTAATTTTCCATATAACTCTTTGAACTTTAATCAAATTAGCCATAATGGATCCC